>PVJO010006388.1:0-89759 GCA_004026905.1 Hystrix cristata | reverse complement strand
TGAAGTATGTTAGTGGTATCTTGATTGGAATTGCATTAAATCTGTATAGTAGTTTAGGAAGTATAGCCATTTTCACGATGTTGGTTCTTCCTACCCAGGAACATGGGCTGTCCTTCCATTTTTTGATATCCTTTTCAATTTCTTTTTTTAGGGTGCTGTAGTTTTCGATGTAAAGGTCTTTTACTTCTTTTGTTAGATATATTCCTAAGTATTTTATTTTTTTGTGTGCAATTGTGAAAGGTATATCTTTTGTTATTTCTTTTTCGGTGGGTGTATTGTTTGTGTATAGGAATGCTATTGATTTTTAGGTGTTGACTTTGTATCCAGCATGGCAGACATTATTAATTGATCGTTCAACTCTTTCTTGCTGAAGCCAGACAGAACCTCAGAATTCTTCCTAAAGCAGTGTTCCAGGCAGCCACTACCAGTTGATTGGAGTTGGCGCTCAGGTTGAACTCCACCTGCCGTCTGAGGACCAGATGTTCCCTGAGGTCCCTTCCTGTTCAGGCATGTAAAGATTTTGTTTCTTCTGCTGCTCTCCCAGACTTTTTAAGGAAACCCTTGTCAGTGCTCTGTGCTCTTAGAAGCTTCCAGCCTCTCCAGCCTCTCACAACCACAGGAGATTCTCTTTGCTAAGCATTGTCACATCCCTCTTCTCTCCCATGTGCCACCCCAAATGTGTGCAGGCCAGTCTCAGGAGGTCCCCAAACCAAACAGAATTTCAATTCAATTTGTTTGAGCCTGCTGGGAGCTGTAAACCTTTGATTTAATATTTAAAGAAAGAATGGGAACTCATGCCTTCCTTCAGTGCCTTCCCTGAGAGTTCTGCAAACTTCCAGGGCAGGTTCTGCTGTCATACTTACCTCTCCATTCTTACTTTTGCTTCCCTTGACTTCTCTGCTGTCTACTCAGCCCCCTTATGCAGCTGTCCCTTGGGGGTGCTGTCTCTTCCACATAGGCAGGGTCTCTTTTCCTCCATCTCTCCTCAGCATGAAGCTGGTGTCATGGACTTTTCCTGAGGGTTTGGAGGAAGTGCGTGTTTGTGTGTGTGTGTGTGTGTGTGTGTGTGTGTGTGTGTATACTATGGTACAGAGCAGCACAGAGTAAAAAATACTTTACTTTCAACCTGAATATTCAACACCTTGTTTCTCCAGCTTTCTCAGCCCACATGGATGTGAGTTGTCCTACCATCCACCTTTCTGCCTAAAGTCCTCAACTTTCCTGCCGGGCCTACCATCATCTACACCCCTTTCCACATATTCCCCACTTTCCTCTGTTCTCCCAAGAGCTGCATTCCTCCTACTTGGGCTGTCCAGGGGCATAAAAATGTCCTCACCTCATTATCTTTCCTGTTGTCACAGGGGAAAATAACTCCCAACCTGAAAGATGTCAGATGGGCTGAGTTCATGGTCTCACAATATTGAGGACTGAAATCGTGCACCAAAGGAGGAGATTAGGAGAGTTTTATTAGAAATAGTAGGAAGAATAATTCTTGGATTTCTAGGAGGGGTCTCAAGTGGGTGGCTGCTGAGGCTCTTTGTTAGTGTTATTTTATACAGCAAAGTCACAACTTGGGTACCACATGGGCCAAACTACAAGTATAGTTGTTTAGCTAATATTGATCCAGTAGAGGTGCAATGTATGTAGTAAGAGTATATGGTGAGCATCGTTAACTTCAGCTTATCCACGACTTCTAACGTGGAAACAAAGGCATTCCTAGAAAGGGATGGGAGGACGGTTCCAGACGTGCTGGTCGTCCACCTATGTGTCTGGTGCTTAACTGGGCTCACTGGACAAGGTGGTGATAACCACAGTACAATCTCAAGCTGCTATTTAGGGTGGCTTGAGGGCCTGTCTACTGAGTCTCCATCCTGAGGCTTAACTCTCTTCAGGTTTGCCTCTAGCCACAGTCTTAATGGGTCTCATCTGTTGCACTGACCTCCCGAAGGCCCAATCCCTCTTTGACTGCCTTGTAGTTTCTATTGAACTTAGCTGTCTTCAATAATATGATGGGCCTGCTCCTTCCAGATGGTGCCTACGTGGGAGAGCATTGTGGTTTACTCTGAAAAGGCCCTCATCAATTTCCACATCTAAAAAACCAACCTCCTCTCGTAGGAGGTTTTCTATTTTCCTTGGAAGTAGAAGAAACTCCAGTCAGTTCTTATTTTGAATAGCAACCACTCTTTCTTCTTGATATCAAAGGAGCATAAGAGGCATACTTGCAGTCCAACTGCTAACTGGTGGAGGCAGAGAGGAAGGCACTCCAGGCAAAGGAAACTGCAGGTGCAAAGGCACGGAGTCTGTAAAGAGCCTTGTGAGGTCCAGGTTCAGAACCCTTCCAGGTCAGAGGGTAAGGTAAGAGATGAAGCTCAGAAGGTGAGCAGGGACCAGGGTTTTGGGACCTTAGCAGGAGTTGCTGCAGGCCGTTAATCTGCACGGTGGTAGGGTTGTTTTTGGAAGGCCTTGGTGGCCACTGGTGTGGGAACTAGACTATGGGGGAAGAGGGGAAGAGACAGAGAGAGAGAGGCCAACAGAGAGAGAGAGAGAGGCCAACAGAGAGAGAGAGAGAGAGAGAGAGAGAGAGAGAGAGAGAGAGAGAGAGACAGAGAGAGACAGAGAGAGACAGAGAGAAATACTGAGAATTGATTGGAAGGAAGCCCAAGAATTATTTTGGGGGATGTCTCTGGGAGAAGGATTAAGGATCTAATGAGTAACAGGGGAATGCAGATGGATGTAAGACTGGATCTGAGAACCTTCTTAGGAGGGCAGGTTTGATAGGACTAGGTGAGAAGAGGAGGGCCTGAGTGACTGATGGGAGTAATTTATTGATCACATATTTATTGAGAAACATTTATCAAGGCTTGCTCAGGAATCCCAGATCCCTTGGCCAGGGGCAGGAATTTCCTTTAGCCTCCGATTTTATTCCACTGACACTTTGAAGACTTCTCATATCCACCCCTCCATGGGCAACCTGGGGAGCAGGTTTATGACCTTAGTCTTTGCTTCCCAGGCTGCCTACCATGTCATGACTCTAGCATCTTCTCATTGGTGGTGCCAGGACTCCAGCATATTAGATGCTGAGTTCAGTCAAAGAAAAAGTGATTTTCCCTTTTATGTTAGATGAGTGAGAGAGAAGGTCTTCCGATCCAGGGGTGTGAGTGTGCGTGAATGCTGGAGTGTCCCCAGCATCCCAGTGAAAATTCACTCATATCTTCTTGGTAAACGCAACCCAGCAAGCCTAGTTAGAAGACAATTCCTCGGAGAGCTGAGAACCATCGTCCCCTTGTGTAAGGGGGCTGGCATGGATAGGGACTTGTCTCCTGGTTCAGGACTTAAGAATCTGCTGCTTCTAGGACACAGAGAGTAAGTTTTGGATCTGCACATCTCATCATAGGCTTTCCTTTTAGGACTTTGCTCCTCCCTCTTGGGAAGGAGCCTGACTCTCCTCATGGCTAGTCAAGAGGGAGGGATTTAGATTAGAGGATACTGATCTGTGTGCTCAGCTTGATAGCTTGGACAAGACTGTTAACCACTCTGAGTGTCTTACTGAGGTTCTTTCATTTGCAACTATCAGAGAGCAACTTGATTCAGACAAAACGGAGGGGTTTTTTGTAGGTATAAAGAGGTCACCTCAGGAAGGCAGTTACCCCACAAAGGACTGGGGAGCTACGAAGAGCCATAGCCACCCTGTCTGTCTAAGTCTTACTCTCTCTGGAGCCAGAGGCTCTTTCATTTTTCATTTCTCTGTTTTATCACCCTTTTCATTTGTCCGCTTTGGGTTGTGTCTTCAGATGACTGTCCTAGTTCCCAACTTCCCCAGCAGCTTGACTCATTCATTTCATGAATTGTTGCGGCCATGTGATCACCAGTCTCCAATCAACTGGAACCAGGAAGGTGAAGCCCAGCACTCTGATCCAGCTGCCAGGTCAACTGAGAAAAATATCCTCAAAGGGGACAGAGAACCCTGCAGGAAAGCCTACTGTCCTGAGCCTTGGCTTTCCCTTCTGGAAGTGGCTGACCATACTTACTTCTCATGGTCACAAGTGAAGGGTGAAGGGAAAAGGCCCTGACAGATGTGGAGGTTCCGTGTTAATTCCAGGGCCCTGGCTACAGACAGTTTCTCTCCTCCTTCTCCCTGGGACTGCAGTGGGTTGTCACTTTCATCCCTTCCCTCCATGAGGGACATGTCTTGCAGCTGGAGAGAGCAAGAGGCTGTGTGCTGGACTTTCACCACAGGATCCATATAAAGCTGCACTTTGGTCTGTAATGTGAGGGGCTCTGCCTGGGGTGGCTGGGATGGTTTTTCGGTTTTTGGAGTGCTTGGATCAGTGCCACTCTGTCTTTCCTTCCTAAGCATGAAGTAGGCACTAGGGTCGGCAGTGGGAAGCCATGAGGGAGAAAGACCAAGATGCAGGAGTGCCCCAGCCAGCAACTCAGGAGCCATAGAAGTGTCTGGATTTGGGGAAGGAGGAGTAATGCAGGTGACAACCTCTTCTTCTTCCTCTTCTTCTTCTTCCTCTTCCTCTTCATCTTCTCCTTCTTCTTTTCCTTCTTCTCCTCCTTCTCCTCCTTCTCCTCCTCCTTCTTCCTCTCCCTCCTCCTCTTGTTCTTCTTCTCCTTCTTCCTCTTTTTCTTCCTCTTCCTCCTCCTTTTCTCCTTCTTCTCCTTCTCATCCTCTTCCTCCTCTTCTTCTTCTCCCTCTTCCTCTTCTTCTCTTTTTTCTTCTACTTCCAACTGTAACATTATTTCTATTTTAGTACATGTCTGTAGTACATAATGATCACATTCCTTGTGAGGCATTGGTACATGTATATAACACATCTTAATTCTTTTTTTAAAGTCCTTTTTCTCTCTCCTTCCTCCTAATGCCCTTCATCTCTTGGTCCTCTGTGCATATGCAAAAGATCTATTTTTTTTGGAGGGAGGCTGCTGGGGATCAAACTCAGGGCCGTGTGCTTTCAAGGCAAGCACTCTAACCACTCAGCTAAATCTCCAGCCCCCAAAAGATCTATTTTGCTATTTCTTATATCTATTTTTATTTTACTCTTTATATTTTGGATTCCTATGTAAGAGAAACCATGTGGTATTTAAGCTTATGTGTCTGATTTATTTCACTAAACACTATGTTCTCAAGGTTCATCCATTTTTCTACAAATAAGTCAAGTTTATCCTTCTTTTTAGCAGAGTAGTAGTTTATTGCGTATAAATACCACATTTTCCTTATCCATTCATCTGTCGCTAGACCTGCAGACTGCTTCCAAGGTTTAGCTATTGTGAATTGTGCTGCTATAAACATGGGTAGGCGTGTATTACTGTAACATGATGTCTTTAACTCTTTCAGGAAGCTATCTAGAAGGAATAGCTGGGTCAACTGGAATGTCTTGTTTTAGTTTTTTGAGGACTCTCCAGATAGATTTCCATTATGGTTGTACTAGTTTACATTCCCACCAACTATGTAGCAGGATTCCTTTTCCTCTGCAGCCTCACATGCAATTATTGTTATATGATTTCTAGATAATAGCCATTCTTGCTGGAGTAAGATGGAATCTCAGTTTGGATTTCACTAATTGCCAGAGATGCTTGACCTTTTTTCATGTATTTGTTGGCCATTTGTATTTCTTCTTCTAAGAAGTGTCTGTTTATTTCAGTTGCTCAGTTTTTGGTTGAGTTTTTTATTTGGGGGGTCTACTTTGAATTCTTTGTATGTTCTAGATATTAGTCCTCTGTCCAAAGCATAGCTGGCAAAATTTTTTCCGATTCTATAGGTTGTCTCTTTATCGGTTGTTTCCTTTGCTGTGCATAACCTTTTTAATTTGATATGATCTCATTTGTGGATTCTTGGGGTTATTTCTTGAGCAATTGTGGTTCTGCTTGGAGAGTCCTTGCCTATGCCTATGTCTTCAAGAGTTTTCCCTATTTTATCTTTCAGCAGATTAAGTGTTTTTGGTTAATGTTCAGATCTTTGATCCATTTTGATTTTAGTTTAGTATGTACCTGGTGAGAAACACGGGTCTGGATTCAATCTGCATATGGATAGCTAGTTTCCCAGTACCATTTGTTATAAATGCTGCCCTTCTTTCAGTGTAAGTTTTTGGTCCCTTTGTCAAATATCAGGTAGCTGAATGTACCTGGAGTTTTTTCTGCATCTTATATTCTGTTCCATTGATGCATATGTCTGCTTTTTTTTTGGCACTAGCATGCTGTTTTTATTTTTAAATCATTGTAGCTTTGCAATATAACTTGAAATCTGACATCGTGATGCCTCTTGAATTGCTCTTGTTGTCCAGGATTGCTTTTGCTGTTCTAGGTCTCTTCTGTTTCCATATGAATTGTGTGAGGAATACAATTGGTATTTTGATTGTGGTTACATTAAATCTGTATATCAGTTTGGAAGTATGGCCATTTCAACTATATTCATTCTGCCTATGCAGGAACAGGGGCTATCTTTCCATGTTTTTTCTTAAATTTATTTTATTTTAATGGTACATTTTAGATGTACATAGTGATATCTTCCCATGTTTTGATGTCTTCCTCGATCTCTTTTTCCAGAGTACTCTAGTTTTAATATAGAGGACTTTCACTTCCTTGGTTTGGTTAATTCCTAAGTATTTAATTTTTATTGATGCTATTGTGAAAGGTATTATTTCTCTAGTTTCTTTCTTGGTGAGTTTATTATTGATATCTGTAAACACAATTGATGTTTTTGTGTTCATTTTGTATCCTGCTATACTACTGAGTTTGGTTACCAATTCTAGGAGTCTTTTGGTGGGGTTTGTTGGGTCTTCTATGTAGAAGAACATGCCATCTGTAAATAAAGATAATTTGACTTCTTCCTTTCCTGTACATATCCCTTTTATTTCTTTCTCTTCCCTGATTGCTCTGGCTAATGTTTTGAGAACTGTGATCAACACGAGTGGTATTGGTGTACATCCTTGCCTTGTTCCTGATTTTTGAGAGATACTTTCACCTTTGACTATTTAATATGATGGTGGCTGTTGGTTTGTCATAAATGATTTTTACCAGATTGAAACAAGGTCCTTATTATTTGTATTTACTTTCTTTAGGGTTTTTATTATGAGTGAATATCAAATGCTTTTTCTGCATCTATTGAAATGACGACATGCTTTTTGTCCTTGCTTCTGTTTGTGTGATGTATTACACTTATTGTTTGCATATGTTGAAGTATTCCTGCATCTCTGGGATGATGCCTGCTTGGTGATGAAGCCTACTTGGTGATGAAGATTTTTTTGATGATTTGTTGCATTCTGTTTGCCAGTATGGTTTTGAAGATTTTTGTATCCATGTTTATTAAAGATATTGCCCTCTAGTTCCCTTTTTTGGTTGGGTCCTTTTCTGGTTTTGGAATCATGGTAATACTACATTCCAGGAATGACTTTGGGAGTATTCCTTCCATTTTGATTTCATTAAAGAATTTGAGGAGTATTGGGCTTAGATCTTCCCTAAAGTTCTTGTAGAATCCAGCAGTGAATCTACTGGAAATCTATTACTTCTTCAATTTCATGACCTAATATTGGATTATTCAGGGTTTTTTTTGTCTTCTTGGTTCAGTCTGGTAGTTCATATGTATCTAGGAATCTATCCATTTCTTCTGAATTCTCTATTTTATTAGAGTACAGGTGCTCAAAGTAGTTACTAATAATCTTCTGGATTTCAGCAGAATGTACTGTGATTTCACCTTTTTCATTTCTGATTAAATTAATTGGGTCTTTTCTTTCTTTTTTGTGGTAAGATTGGCTAGGGGTTTGTCTATTTTATTTCTTCTTTCAGAGAACAAACTCTTTAATTCACTGATTCTTTGTACAGTGTTTTTAGTCTCAATTTCATTAATTTATGTGCTGATCTTTATCATTTCCTTCCTTGTAATAGCTTTGAATTTGGATTGTTCTTGTTTTTCTGGGATCTTGAGGTGCATCATTAGGTTATTTATTAGGACTTGCTCTGTTGTTTTCGATGTGGGGATTCACTGCTATCAGCTTCCCTCCTAGGACTGCTTTCACTGTGTACCATAGGTTCTAGTATGTTGTACTAGCATGAATTGATTCTATGAATTGTCTGATTTTTTCCTTAACTTTTTCTGTGTTCCATTGATTATTTAGGAGAGTATTGTTTAATTTCCATGTGTTTGTATAATTTCTGTGTTTTCTTTTGCCACTGGTTTCTAGTTTCATTTTACTACAATCTGATAATATGCATAGGATAATTTTGAATTGTTTTGCATTTACTTAAGCATACTTTATGGATTAGCATGTGGTCTATTTTAGAGAGAGTCCCATGAGCTGTGGAGAAGAATGTGCAGCCTGTTGTTAGGTGGAACACTGTAGATATTTATTAAGTCCATTTGTTCGAAGGTTTGCTTCGACTGTAATATTTCTTTCTTGTTTTTTTGTCTAGTTGATCTGTATATTTGTGATCCCTCATTATAATTATTATAGTTGTGTTTGATTTTAGCTTTTTTTTTTATGTCCAGCAGTATTTATAAATTTGGGATCACTGGTGTTTGGTGCAGTTATCTTTTCCTGTTGAATTGTTCCATTAACCATTATGTTCTTTGCCTCTTCTGATAAGTTTTGGCTTGAAATACATTTGGTTTGAAATTATTATTGTTACTCCTGCTGTTTTCCAGGTTCCCATTACATGTAATATTGTTTCCCATCTTTTGATTTTTAATCTGTACATTTCTTTTTGGATTAAATGTGTTTCTTGTATCCTGCATATTGTTGAATTTTGTTTCTTGACCCATTCTACTAATCTTTGTCTTTTGACTGGGGAATTGAGACCATTCATTTTGAGAGCTATTACTGAAACAAACTGATTCCTGTCATTGAATTATTTTCCGGTTGCTGATTTTCTTTATGTTTTTCTTTTCTGCTTAACTGTTCACCCTGCCTGGTGTATTCATTCTATTAGATTTTTTTGGCATCGTTGGCGTCATTGTCTCCTTCTAGGATATCCTTGAGAATTCTTTGTAGTGCTGGTTTGGTAGTCAGGAATTTCTTGTGATGCTCTTTGTCATGGAAATACCTCATTTCTCCATCAATTTTGAAAGATACATTTGTAGGCTGTATAAATCTGGGTTGACAATTGTTATCTTTTAGGGCTTGAAAGACTTCATTCCAAGCTCTCCTGGGCCTTTAAGGTTTGTGTTGGGAAGTTTGCTGTAATTCTAAGGGGTTTACCTTTCTAACTGATTCATTGCTTCTCTCTAACAGCTTTTAAGATTATTTCTGTATGTTGGACATCTGGGATTTTGACTATGATATGTTGTGGAGAGATTCTTTCTTGATCATGGCTGTTTGGGATTCTATATGCCTCACTTATCTGTATGTTTCATTCTTTCCCTGGATTTGGAAAGTTTTCTGATATTTCTATAAAGAAGTGTTTCTACTCTTTGTGCGCTCTTCTGATATTTCACTTACTCCAATGAATCTTGGATCAGTTGTCTTTGCATCATCCAAAGGATTTTGAATTTTTCATTCTTTTTTTTTTTAAGTATTTCTGAGTATATGGTCATTGAAAACATCCCTATTTTCTAGTTTTGATATTCTGTCCTCACATTGGTTCACTTCTGCCATACTTTCAATATGAATTTTAGTGTCTTGAATTTCTGTTTGGAACCTTTTTGTGGACTCTATTTGCTAAACTGGTCATTCATGTTTTGTATTGTTGTATTTAGCTCAGCTAGCTTTTTTTGTGGGGTGTGGGGATTGCTAGACAAATGCTCTACCACTGAGCTAAATCTTCAACCCCATCAGGTAGCTTTCTATTAGTGTCTTTTGTAAACTCCCTGATTGTTTTCTTTATTACAACCATTATCTGTTTAACGAAAGCTTCTGTGAGCCTGCCAAGCACGTTATTGATCTGCTTGTTAATCTCCTCTGTTATCCTTTCAAATAATTTGGTTGTGTAGATTTTGCCTTCCTTCCCTTTGGTGCTCCATAGATCAGCTTTGGGGATATTGGGAATTTTGGGAAGCATTTCGTTGCTTTGTCTACTCATGTTTTATTTACTTATTTGGTTTGGTTGTTTGTTTCATTTTGTGCTTAGTGTTGTAGTCACTTACAGTGGAGACTTTGTTGCTAGTATGGAGATCTCTTTAGTTACCCTGCTTTTCAGTGATGCACTCAATGTATTGGTGACTATTGTTCTTTGCCTCTGTCCCAAGATCCTATCACCTCTGTTAATTTGGGAGGGATATATGCAGTGTAATTGGCCCAGCATCCAGTTCTTCAGGAGTAGCCTGCAGTATTGTTAATGGCACAAAGGTAATCTGGTAATTGGCACACAGAGAAAACTTATTAATATCAACAACTATGCAACCTTGGCAATAACAAGTAAATCAGTAATGGTAATGTTGTCCAAGACAAACTGCATATTTACACACCCTAAGAACCATCATATGTACCACCCTTAACCTTAGGAAAAAATCTATAATCATAGTATAAACACTAAGACAAACCAAATAGTGACACACAGTAAATCTCTACTAAATGCAACAGCTCTACTCCACTAATAAAGATAAGAATTAGCCAGTAGTAACGTAGAACTAACTATCTAAAGATTATTTAAGCTTAATGGTTATAGTATTAAAGAATAGGGAGTTGGGGATGTGAGAATGCAAGAAGAAAAATTTGAAAAATTGAACAATGGGAGATGATGAGGAGAGTAAAGCAAGACAAAGGATCCTATGAAGGAAGTAAAAGGATATTTATGGAATTAGATAAAGGCAGCAGAAAAAAAAACAAATAAGAACTAGAAGATAAAAGAAAAAATGTTGAAAAAATAATATGGTGAATAAAAATAGAAAAAATTAAAAGGAAAAACATTAAAAGGAATAGAGAAAGGAAAAAGAGAGGAAAAAAACATAGTAAGGAAAAGAAAAAAAAGTACAAAGGAAAATTCCATCAACCCCAATAAACCAATGGAGAAAGAGCAAAAAGAAAAAAAAAACTCTTATTTTTGAATGAGTGGTTTCTTTCCAGTATCCTCTGTTTTGGATTCCAGCAAGTCATGGTTTTCTTCCCCTAGCCTTATAGTCTGTGGCTTTCTGAGGTGCACATCCTATTCCAGCAGCCCTTCTGTGTATGCCAGGCTGTGGCAATGTCAACACCAAAATGTGTACTTGCTCACCTTGGTAGATAGAGAAGGGAATGAGATCTTAGATTTGTGATGCATGTGGGCAGTAGGGCCAGGGTTCACATACTTACTGCCAGCACTTTCATGCCCAGCTGTTTCTGAGCACAACTCAGCTGGGCCTGGCTTATCATCACTGGGGGTGTGTCTGTGTCCTTCCAGGCCTAAGCTTAAACTTCTCAGGGCATCTCTTTCTAGTCTACTCCCTATCTCTCACCCAGTCACTGTGGTAGGGTGACATTGGGAACCCTGAAGTGAAGTTGCTTTTTAGTTCTTCTGAGTTCCAGATGTATATAATCAACCCTTTCCCCAAATGGTGCCCAGTTACACACTCTTTGGTGATTTGAAAGTTGCCCGTACAGGAATCCCTGTCTGGTTCTTTCTTGCCATGTGGAAGGAGTTTCCCTGGAGCAAAACCTCTTGCAACTTTTGCAATACTCGACAGTCATGTGCTCTGCTGCCATTTCTCCCTGGATCTCCAAATCCTGAGTGCCTACATTTCTTCTGGGGAGCCAGATTCCCCTCCCAGTGAGCTGCAAGCTCGGGAGAGAGTCCAGATTACTTTGTTCTTTTCTCTGTGGACAAGATAGTTGTGGAGCATTTTTCCAACTTCTCTGTATCTTCTAATTTTTCCTATTAGTTCCTTCGTGATTCCCAGTGGTCACTTCTCTTTTTTCCTTATCAAGTTGTTATTTTCCAATGTCTGGATTCTGGATTTTAGAGAGGTTGAATTTTGCTGCCAATCGCCACTCTGCCATTTTCCTTCTCCTATTATAATAATTAAAAAAAAATTGAACACACACCAGGATGCTTCTGAGTTTTAAAATCAGTTCTTTTAGTTTGAATGTCTCCAAAGGTTTCATGTGTTGAAATGTAATTTTTATTTTGAGGTAAAAAGGGTATGGAAATTTAAGTGGAGTATGATGGCACACACCTGTAATCGCAGCACTCTGCAAGGCTAAGGCGATGCAGGTAGCTTTTTCAGCATGGGTCCTGTGCCACTAAGTCTGATTTTACTGGGATCTTAATCAAATAGATTAAAATTCTTCCCCCAAATCACTTAGCTGAAAGAGAACAGATTTGAACACATCTCATTGGTTGCTACCCTGTAGTCTGTGTGTGGGAAAGGCTTTTCTCCAGCTCTGGATGTTTTTCTCTGTGAAGAGACTTAATTTAATATAGCTGAGTCCCTTTGCATCCCGTTTTTTCAACAGCCTAGGGACGGGGGACAATTTTCTCTTCGATTTATAAGTTTAGGAGGAAAAATGGGGCCTGTCTGCCCCCATTTCCTTGAAAATGCTCTGGTCTGAAAAGCCCCCAAAGGCCCCGCTATGCTGGGTAACCGCCTCCACAGAAGTCTGCCATTCAGGGTGGCCTTGACATTTATATGTAAGGTCATGAACTAGCTCATCATTTCTCATACTAGGTGTCTTAGTCACTTTCTTTGTCACTGGGACAAAATACCCAACAACCACAACTCAAAGGAGGAGAGGTTTGTTTTGGTTCATGTTTTAGAAGTTCTTCAGTCTTTGCATGATCGTCTGGGGCCAGCAGAAGCAGCATGGTTGGAAGGGTCTAACAGAGGAAAGCTGCTCACCTCATGGCAGCCAAGGAGAGAGTCAAAGGAGAATCAGATCTCTGGGAAGGGAGAAATACCATTCATGCTCACAGTAACCTGCCTCTTTTGACCAGTCACTACCTCCTGACAACAAGTCAGCTATAGTACCCCCATAATTCTATCATCTTCCAAACACCTGAGGCTTTGGGGGGGCATTTGAAATCTACACTATAACACTAAGCTGTGTCCACTAAGTCAGCTTCTGCCAACAGCAGATCTCTGACATTCATTTTATTTTTTAAAATTCTTTGGGACTGAGCCAAGGGGAGGGATACTACTTACCAAGACGCTCCTGGAGACCACAATAGTAATAGTGTCTTAGTCAGTTTTCTGTGCTGAGACACAATACCTAAAATCCACAACTTAAAAAAGAAGAGGTTTATTTTGGCTTATGCATGATTCAGTCCCTAGTGGGCTGGCTCCAGGCTGGGCAGGGCATAATGGAAGGGTCTGGTAGAGGACAGTTGCTCATGTCACAGTGGCCAGAAAGCAGAGAGAGAAGGGAAGAGCTGGAGAGGGAGCTATCCCCGTCCAGGTGATACTCCAAGTGACCTGCCTCTAATCAAGCCTTACTTTCTCACAGGAAGTCAGCTATGAACTGGTCAGTGGACTAATCCATTGATGATTATAGCACCCCATAATCCAATCACCTTCCAAACATCAGAGGCTTTTGGGGCACACCCCAGATCTAAGCCATAACAAACAGTAATAGCAAGAATAATGCTATCATTATAGAAACAGTTTCCATTTATGGAGATTTACTATGAGCTAATACAGGGACTATTCAAGATAGGCATCCCCTTGGAACGATCTCGGGAGATAAGAGCTAGTATTGTTTCTTCTTTACAGGTGGGGAGAGGAAAGCTTAGACCTATGGTGGTGGGCTTATGGCACATGTAGGGATGCAGAGACTCTCTATTGGCATGTGAACCAAGTAGCTCTGAGTATCAGATAACAGCTGTTTTTTTCTAAATGAAAACCTCAGTATTCAGGTTTAATTTCGGTGTTGACACTTTGGGATAAATAAGTGAGTTTGGGGTTGCAGTCTGGGCACTGGGTCTCTAAAAATTTCTCCATCACTGGCTTAAAGTAACTTGGATATTAAGCAATATGCCCAAACCATGCAGCTGTTCTGTGATAGAGCCCTAGTCTAGCCAGGATCAAGGCCATGCTCCTAACCACTTGGCTATCCAGTCCTCTGGATAGCAAAAAGTCTATAGAGGTGGAATCAATAGGAAGGGCTTCCTGGAAGAGGGGGAACACAGGCCCTGAGCTAAATCTTGGAGGATTCGCAGACAAGCTGTTAGCTTAGCAATTCTGTTTTGCCTTGATCATTGGCAAGTCCCAGTGGTGTGTGCTCCATAACTCTTGGGTGCCTCTCCCTCGAATTTAGATATCATATCATTTGTTTAACTCGCTGAATAAAGTAATTAGTACCTGGGAGCCTGCCTGCCTGGCAGAATATATTGGTGCTGCTAACGAAGTTTATGCCTTCAGGCCGTGCAGTGGAATTTGATTTAATTTGTCCCAAGGTTAGGAAAGACGATGGGAGACTTTGGCATCTCCTCCATCTCTGTCACGGAGTAATTCATTGCGAGGTGGGGAGGTAGCGCAGGGCTGTTGCGGCGCTAATGGGACTCCAGAAGCTTTCCCACTGGAATCTGACTTGCTTTATGGATGCAGCTGAGCAGTTACCAACCTCCCTGGCTGGCAGATGCTGTCTTCGGAATCACAGGGACCAAGCTTGCAAAAGGAACCTCTCCAGTCCATCCTTTTACTACGGCCTCTGCAGCGGTTCTAGTACCTAAGACTTGTACTTCCTTTATTTCAGCCCCTTTATCTGTGTCTCTGTCCCAGACAAGGCATGGGGTGGGACTCTGCCTTCCCTCCGCCTTGCCTATCTCCTCCTGGTGGTGCTACTTCTCATTTTGAGAAGGGGGAGCATGATCAACACTATACCTGCCTGTGGCTTCTGGTGCAGCCAGCTGACAGACTCTCCAGCTCTCCGACATGCCAGGCCCACTATTACCCATTTTCCCATGCAGTTCCCCAGGCCATGCCCTTTCTCTCTGGATTCTCCCACCTGCTTTTAGTCTCAATTCTAACCTTCCTCGCTCTGATCCCTTCTTCCCTGGACTGTTCCAGATGTTACAGTGTTGGGAGACAGTGTAGCTCAGAGGTTAAGGATACAGGCTCTGGGTTCAAACTAGCTATGTTGCTTATTTGCTGTGTGTTCCCGGACAGGTTACTCAACTTCTCTTTGGTTTAGTTGGCTCATTTCTCAGATGGGAGCAGATAGGGTTGAGAAGGTAAATAGTTAATCTGTAGGTAAAGAGCACAGAATAATGCTGGTACCTGCAATGTGCCGTCTGAGGATTACACTGTCAAGTTGTTGGTCTTTCCCGCCCTCCTCTGTGTCTTCTGGGGGACTCCACCCTGCAAGATGCTTCTGGGAACATGAGCCTAGTCCCATACCCACTGGCTCCTGGCCAGCACATCCCTCCTGCTGCCGTTGGCTCCCCACAGGAAGCTACAAGGCTGACCTGGCCTTTTCCTACCACCCAGGTGAGTTGGGCAGGCAGGCTGTCTATCAGTCCATCAAGTTCACTGGGAGTTGCTCTGCAGTAGACACTGGTACTTGCAGGTAGAGACTGCCCCTTCACAGTGTGCGGTTGAAGGGAGGTCCTGTAAGCCCCAGGAGCCCTGCCCAGACCAGGGGTAGGGGAAAAAAGAATGCTTGAGGATTCTAGGGTGGTAACAGAATGCCTTATCTTCTAAGCTCAATGAATTGGGGGAGGGCGTATAAGGGAGGGAGGATGATGAGAGTCAGGGTTGCCGTCTCTGTCTGGGGATCTCTATGAAGTGTTAGGAGGAGGGCTGGGGACTGCTTCCAGGATGGAGCGAGTCCCAAAGGGGAAGGGAAGACATGTTTTTGATTCAATAGCAGGGTGATTATTTTAATATTTATGGTTGCCCAAAATGTCAGGGGCTTTGCGAGGTAATGAGCTCCCCATCACTGCACAGGTTAAGTACGGCCTTGCGTGAGGTCAGATATGCTGATAAAACTCTTAAAAACTTACTGCAAGCTAAGTCTTGATTTAAACCCTTCTTTATCTCATTTACGCTTCATAACATTTTAAGGGTAACTAAAATGATTATTGCCTTCAAATATAAATAAGGAAGTTACAGCCTAGAAGGTTTATGTGACATACCCAAGCCAGGCAGGTCAAGTTTCCATCCTATACATTGCTGGGTATGTAGCTCCTCTCTGGTCAGATCCCTGTGGTCCTGGATTGTCAGGCCCTGTTCCCTTCTCTCGCCAGCAGTCAAAAGACTCGGTTGTGCATTTCCTTAAAGAGGGCACTACAGGATAGAAGTAGGTATCCAGAAAAAGATTCTTTGATCAAAGCAGTTTGGGAAACAGTGGGTTCAACAAAGCTAAAAGTATTATTTATTGCAAGATTTCTCAGAGCTTTTAACATGGTAATGTCATTGTGAATCCCCTAGAGAAGGTTATAGTATACAGCATTCTCCAAATTTATTGTTGAACATCTCCCTAACCTTTAAAGATTTTTGGTATCATTGTGCAGGACTGGTTGCTGCTCTGTGGCTACTGATAGAAGATGGAGAGTCATCCTGATGGGAGGTTGCACGATGGCTAGGAAAAGAGGCAGGATGGCCTCCCCAGCTCTCACATGGAGATGCCGGCAGGTGGGCAGGTGGGTGGAGGACATGAATTCATGGACACGTACTTATTTACGCTAATAGCAACTGCGGCACTAGGAGAGGTGGTAGTAGGTCTCGTTGCCAAGACATTCTTAGGCACATGGATTCTTATATCCTTTATAAAACCCAAGCCTGTCCCATGTGCCTTAATTCCCTGTCCTAAATCCAACTATCTCTCAGGACTGCTCCAGGATCTCCTCCTCAGGTCCCCAGAGTGTCAAGATCCCTCCCTCTTTTCCTCATTGTTGTTTCTGGGTCATGAAGACTCTTCCTGCTGAGATGAGTTTTTCTTGCTGACCAAGATGTTTATTTATTCTACTGATTTAACACATCTCATGTCTACCAAGAAAGCATAATAGATCAAACATTCTCAAGCATGTGTAACCATATGCAGAACCTCTTACAAGGTACACTTCCCTTTCTTATTATCTAACCTAATTATTTCTCCCTATTACAGTACAATACATTTTCCTCCTAATCACTGGCCCATTTGGGAAACATGTCTAGAAGGCAGCTAGGGAAAAGCAGTGAGGAGCTTTGTAGGTTGGAGAGGGGAGGGCAAGGTCTGCAGGCTTCGGTTCTGGTGGTGCCCAGGGCTGCTTGGCAGGAGGTCAGTTTTCTTCCAGGAAGTGTCCAGCCAGCCATTTCTGACCCTATGGCCTCTAGGCCTTTTTGAAAAAGAAAAATGAGATAGTCTCAGCTCCTGCGTAGTTTGCTTCCCTCCTAATCGGTGCCAGGGCCCCAGACACTAGGGCTGTAATTACTTATGCTGTCGAGAGAAGGGAGTTCTTAAAGTGATTTATCATGGAGGCGCTGGAAAATGACAATTGCTCATCACTTAAAACAATGAGCCTGTAGATGCTGGCCATGCAGGTGGGGGGATGTGGGGGTGCAGTGTTCCGTCCCTATAGGACTCCATTGGCTGACTTAATTAAAGATCAGCCCCCCAGGGACATCCCCTCCAGGGACCGGTCCTCATGGTCTGGCCTGTGCCTTCCATGTGGGCCCTTCACAGAGGTTTTAAAAACATTTGTCAAACTCTTACTATATCAGGCTCTGTGCTGAGTGTTTTGTGTATGTTATCTCATGACACAAGGTAGGTGTTACCTCTCAGGTGTGTTGACCACCCCAGAGAGGCAGAGGCCCTGTGGCTGGACCACTCTGAAGGGCCGAGGGAGTCAGTTTGTTATGGTAACTGGTCAGTCACGACCCTGAACCTACCCTGGGACCATGATGGGTGCTGGTGCTGTGGCTGAAGTTTCCAGAGGCAGAAGTGAGTTTGGTGCCTTTTTATGGCCTCGGATTTCACCCCCAAATCATAGGTGTCCCTCCGGACTTCTTACTTCAAAATAGCAGCCAGGATGTTCTTCTTTGTCTTTTCTCATGTCTCATTTTATGCTGCAATCTTTTGTGCAAGCAAAGCCTTCTACACTGTGGCCTTTTCACATCTCTTCCTATGAGTCAGAGAGTGCAATTGTGAATAGCATCCTTGCCGGGCCGGGGTTTGACTGCCAGCTCCACTTGTTAGCTGTGTGACCTTGGACAAGTTATCTAACCTCTGTGTGTCTTTGTTTCCCCACTTATAAAATGGAGGTTCATAAGTATCCACTTCAGGGTTATAAACGTTAAAGGAGTTAATATGTGCAAGGTGCTTAAAACAGCTTTGTGTTAGTTATTATTACTTTTTTCAGTTTTTACATTTCAGTTTTGTTTTTTTTTCCAGAATGGAAAGGAACACCAGTATGGACAGGGCATCATCTGGGGGTGAATGCGATTAGAGGGAAGGGCTTATTTCCCATTCCTGGCATGTCATAGCCCTTTTCTGTTCCTCGTTCCTCAGACAAGTGGTTATTCTGACTGACGAGTCTGGAGACGGAGCTGAATGTACCAAGCTTAGTTCTTGTCTCCTTCGGGGACCTCTTGGCAGTAAAGGTTCTGCCGTTGTGGGGTGAAGCTGATGGTCCCGCTGTTCCCTGTGGCTGCATGTGTGTGACTGCTTGATGTTGAGGGTGAATTAGGAAGCCCACGTTAGCGTCTAAGCTGCAGTCCCCCATTGTACTCTCCATATACTGCAGCTGGCATTTTGACCTCCATCTCCTGGACTCCTTAAGTTTTATACTCATGCAGGATAAGAAAGGGATGTCACTTGCGGGGGCTTGTGGAAAGGGGCCAGACTGTACACAGCCTTATCAGCCACCCTCTTGTCCTCCATGCTGTGGCCCAGAGTCAGGTGCTTTTTGGTTCAGCGGGGTGATTAAGTTCTGAGCAGCAAACATTTTAAATACAATCTCTATTTTTCTTTCATAGTCGGAGGGCTGGGGATTGGAGAAGGAGTCCCAGAACCACTTTAATTTTGAAGGGGCCAGGGATTCAATTACACTTTTGTCTGCCAGAAAGTCAGCCAATTTTAATGGAATACATCAACGATTTAAATGATAGTGCTGACTTTTCTTTATAGTGAGAAGTGAGATGTTCTCTAGTTTTGTCTGGATTCCAGTCCACAGCATGAGAGGGCCCCTCACTTCATTCCTACTTCCTTTGCAGAGGATTAGGGAAGGGACACACCTTCCCTCGAGGCACACAAGGGTGAATCATTACCCCCATTTTATAGATGAGGTGACCGATGTGCCCACAGGGGAAGTAACTGGCCCAGGGCCATGCAGTGAGGAGTGGAGGGTGAGACATGAGAAACAAACTCATGTCTCTGGGATTTCACAGACCAGGACAGCTTTGGCTGGAAGGAAGCCTTATCATTTTATTAGTCAGGGTTTGCTCATTATTAGCCCATGGAAGAAAAATAGGATTACTCAGAAAATAAGAGGAACAATCCTAGCTCCAGGAGCCTCAGGCTGGGCACCAGCGATATGCTCATCTTTAGGACTCTTCCTGTGCTCGCCTGTTCGCTTCCTCTGTCCCCATGGCAGGTGCTTCTTTTTCTCTTGGTGGGGATGGGGCCACGAACAGAACAAGGTTTGTACCTTTCAGTTTTGGAACAACTAGCCACCTCTCAGTTTAAAGGTCCCTTCTGTAGAGAACACTTCCCAGACTCCCAGAACCAAAGTCAGGTTCCCCAGTCATTCCTCCATGGCATTGATCTCAGACTTTACTTACATATGCCTGTGTGGTTATTTGATTTATCTAGGACTTCTCCATTAGACTTCAAACCTCATGGGGACAGCACCTCTAAAATAAACTCAGCAGGTGAATAGAGGACAAGTGTTTCAGGCAGAGGGAACAACACCACCAAGGCCCAGAGAAGAGAAAGAATCTGGTATTCTCAAAGCAGGCACCTTAGGAGTCTGGCCAGACTGGACAGGAGGCGAGCAAAGACCGAGGACTTGGACTTTCTCCTAGGTGCATAGGGAGGCCTTTGCCTGTTGAAGCAGGAAAGTGATGAGGTAGCTCGTTTTGGTGGCTGCAAGGGGTAAAGCTGGGAGCAGGGAGACCAGGAAGGAAGACATTGCCACAGCCCGGGAGAGGGACAAGGGTGGCCTGAGTGGGGAGTGGGCAGTGGTATTGGATGAAAATGACCTGTTTCGGAGATAGGAAGGGCAGGACTAGATATGGAGGATGAGTTGAGGAAAGGATCAAAGAAGGTGCCGGGGTTCTGGCTGGGCCACAGAGCTGTAAGGATGACGTTTTGAGCAGGACTGCTGGTGGTCCAACTTAACTCACAGTGGCTGGGTTCCTGCAAGGTCCTTGACCTCCCACACGCCTTAAAGAAGGCCTTTGAGTTTCCACCAGTGTTCCCCTCAACAGATGGAATTTATTCTATTACAGATAGCAGTTCTGGTCCATCTGTCTGGCCACTTGAGTTCCCCTGGGTCAGCTACAGAAGCTCAGAAGTCTTCGTTGGTGACTATCATGTGTGAAGACAGGGGGCCGGGGCTTTCTCAGTTGGAAGGGCCAAGCAGAGCTCGAACAAGGCCTACCAGGTCTGCAAAGAGCCAGTTTGACCCCTACTACAATCCCAGAGGTGAGCACCAGGGGGGCCCCTTGAGTTTTGAGAAAGATAAGTGTGGCCCCCAAAAGGAAGTTGGATTACCTCACCTTTCTCTTGAGTAAATTTTAACCGACCCATGGGACTTATTACCCAATAACAGTGCTACAGGGGGTTGGGATGGATGGATGAATGGATGAATGGATGGGTGGACGGGTGGATGGGTGGATGGAAGGGCAGTCATTTATTCAATAGATGGGAATCCAGAGCCTACTACAGTTTGCTCTCCCATGTTGTGAGAGTCAGAAGTATTAGATTTGCTACCAATCCAGGTAACCGTGGAAAAGCTCTTCTCCTTCTTGGGTTAGTAATTGTAGAAGCCACACTTTGTTGAGTCACTAACATGTTCAAGGCGCTGATCACTGGATTATCCCAGTTTTACACATGAAGAAGCTGAGTTTGGAGAGATTTAGAAGCCTACCCAAGGCAACAGGAAGGAGGTGGAGCAGCAGTTCAAACCCAGTGGAGAAGATCAAGGGCGAATACACTCTGTCAAGGGCATCTTGGCAGTGGGGCATCAGGAAGGTACTGTAGGAGAATAACACAGCCAGACTCTGGCACAAAAGATGGATTGAGTGATCAGACAGGAGATGATATAGTGGTCTAGGTTAGGGATGAGGCTGAAATTAGGGCAGGGGCCATGCCTGGAGAGGAGGAGTTGGAGACAAACTACACAGCCAAGGACCAATCTCTAGAAGGGGAGAGATGGGTGGAAAAAGTGGTATGAGAGTTTGGGAATGTCAATTGTGTGGCTGTCATCATGGTGGAGCCATTGGTAGGGACAAAGAGGAGTGGTGGGGGAGGAGATCCAGAGGCAGATGAGCACTTCAGAATTAGTGGTAACCCTGTCCTGAGCCACAAAAGAGGCTCTGTCCAGGTAGCAGTCCCTGGGAATGCCTGGGCCCTCTTTGGTTGAGGTCCTATCTTTTGTAAGGGCTTTCCAGGTGGGGCCATGTCTTCTTGTGTAGACTTTAAGAATCATTTGAAATTGCATGAGTGTGTGACTCTGTGTGTGTGTGTGTGTGTGTGTGTGTTTCTCAGCTTTTAACTTTGTCAACTTGTGCCTCTTAAATACTAATTACCTATTGGGCTCTGACAATTCTGCTTTCTTAAAACAGCCTCAGCAGGCCCCTGTGTCTTGAGGGGGCAGGAGTGTGGCTGTCTCTGTGTGCAAGGCCTCCGGACAGTGCAGATCCAGGGATAATTAGCCAGGGAGGGCAAGGCTCCAGGAGGAGACAAGGTGACTTGGGGTTGCCATCACTTGTCTCCACAGCAGAGCCCTGGTGCTCACGGCAGGCAGAAGATGCTACAGCAAGCTGCTGGCCGAGCACTTCCTGTCCCCTCAGGCCTAATGAGAAGAGACAGGCCTGCCACAGCACCTGCTGGGTGAGGGGCGGGGAGCTCCACAGAGTCTGGGCAGGCCCTGCTCTGGGCAGGCTGACAGCCCCACTGGCTTCTCCATGCTGGAGGGGAAATTAGCTCCCTCCTAAGGAGATAAAGCACACGTTCAGTTGCCAAGTTTCCCATTCTCCAGAACCAACTCTGCTTTTCTACCAAGACAGTGTGTACATGTGTGGGGTTTTAGAGGTGTGCAAATTCAGCATTTGTCCTTCAAGGGCAGGGCTTTGGGTACTAGATACATGTGGAGAGTGAGCCATTCAGCCCACCTGTCCCACCCCAGAACTCCATGCAGTGTGGTGTAGATTAGTGGTTAAAAGCTCTCAGTAATCAGGCAAACTGTGGCTCAAATCCCAACCCCTTTTCCTGCCGACTATGTGACTGTGGGCAAGTTACTCAACCCATGTGAACTTAGTCTATGTAAAATGGGAATTAGAACAGGGTTGATCTTCCAGGATGATGATGATGGCTTGCTGAGATTGTATTAGTTTGCTAGGGCTGCTGTAACAAAGAACCACAGACTGAGGGGCTTAAACAGCAGGACTTGATTTTCTCACAGTTCTGGAGGCTGAAGTCTGAAACCAAGATGTGGGCAAGGCTGGTTCATTTGAGGGCTTTGAGGGAGCATCTAATGCGGGCTTCTCTCCTAGGCTTGTAGGTGGCCAGTTTCATATCATGTGGCATTTTCCCGGTATGCATGTCTGTCTAAAAGTCTCCTTTCCATAAGGACACTAGTCATACCAGATTAAAGTGCAACCTCAAAAACCTCATTTTATCTTGATTACTTCTGCAAAGAAGACCTCATCTCCAGATAATATTATATTCTGAGGCACTAAGGGTTAGGATTCAATTAGGAATTGTCAGGGATGGAGGTGCATAATTCAACCCCTAACAGAGCTATTAGATGCAAACACTTGGGACAGGAACCTAGAGTAAGCATGCTGTGAATTGTCATTGTTATTACCATAATCACTAATCTCTACCTCTAACCCCCATCTGAAACACATTCCATTGCAGCCTCAGTAGCCACTCACACCCCAGTGCTTCTTACCCTCTTCTGTCCCACCATAACCTTTATTTTCTGACTTCCCTGGCCTGAGGATCCAATCACCGTCCTCAAGATGGAAAAGGATTCCTAGTGAGGGTGTGACAAAGTTGAGATCACTGGGTTTGTGGATTGCATGTCTGAGCTACTGGGCCTAGTCCTAGCTGATAATTAAGCTTGCTTCCTGCCTCTTCGGCAGTCATACTCTGGGACTTGGTTAGCTTAGCCTTCAGAGAAAGATGTGGGTGGGAGGTAGGAATTCAGACCCTGCTATCCATAACCTCCTAGCTCAAGGATGGGCTAACTACAGCCTGTGGGTGCCTTCTGACTCCAGTCTCATTTCTGTAAATAAAATTTTATTGGCACAGTTATGTCCAATCATTTACATATTGTCTCTGGCTGCTTTCATGCTACTAGGGCAGCATGACAGATCAACCATGTGACTTATCAAGCTGAAATATTTATTGTTTGGGCCACTACGGAAAAAGTTTGCCAACCTCTGCGCTAGCTTTATGATCTTGGGCATATATTCTAACCCCTCTGTGCTTTTCTTTCCCATTTATTCACCAGAGGTGGTGATGGCACCTTCCTCATGGGGGTGTCTTGATGATTAAGTGAGCTGATAATATAGTGCTACATTAGCTATTAATCTTAGTATTACTCAAGTCACCCTCAAGCTCCAGGGATCCAGAGGCATGTGCTTTTACCTGCAGATGTAATCAAAGACCTCCCCTGGCTCCTTCTGGTCTGCAGAAACAGGAGTCCAGTGCCCCTATGGTGCTCGTTTCCAGCCGCCCAGAGCCAGACCCCCACTTGTCCCAGTCTCTGCCATCTCATTCAGCAACTGTTTATTGAGACCTAGTATGTGCACAGAAGCCTGAGGTGGGCAAGCCCAGAGACTAGCGTGACATCATCCCCATCCTCACATTTCACATGCATCGCCCTCCTTCCACTCCTTATGTAACCGGGTGCCTGTAGAGACTTGGACCTTACAATTTTTATTTTAAAAATTGTGCACAGTGTCTGTCTTTAAGGGTGGAGACTGGAATTTACTTTTAGGGCAGACTGTCCCTTTGTTCTTGGCAGCACCTCTGGAGCGGGCCCTTGTAGTTATGTAAATGAGAAGCCAGCACTCTCCCCACTTCTCCAGAAGACCTGAATGCAATTGCTTCAGACTGAGCCGTTGGGTGCGCTGCTTAGTGATGTAAATCAGGAGATATTTTAGTGGAACCATGCCTCTGCAAATTATGTTTCCTTTAGAGAAATGTTTCCTTTCTAATTCTGGATCGAAACTGCCCCATGCCTGTAAATGGTTGCATTTATACCAAGTTGGGAAGATTTTTCAGCAAATTTTCCCTGGCTTTACTTTGGAGACCCACTTTTGGAAAGTGTCTGGTGGTATTCTTGGGGCGTCGCCTTGTTGGGGGATCTCACTCTTGTGGTTGAGAAGGGGTCAGCTTCATGGGGGCGGTGTCCCACACTGGGATGTGATTTGAAGATTTGGGAGGCAGATTTGGACTCCAGAGAGGGAAGGCTGGCCAACAGTCAGGCAGGGAAAAAGTCCAGTCACAGGTTTTGAGACCTGGTTCGTGTCTGGTGGTTCCACAAGTGGTCAGCTAGTAGCACCTCTTAATTCTGCATTATGTTGTACTTCTGTTTCTTTAGTCCTAGACCTTTAAGGAAGTTTGCTCACATTCCAGTTGGTTCTCAGCAATGATGTAGACAAGAGAGGGTGAGAGGTTGAGGAGTGGGGGATATAACCCATGGCTTGGAAGGAGTAGCCATCAGAGGTAGACAACGATGGTGACCAGGCGAGGACAGCTGGACTCAGCAGCATGGTGACCTCACTTGAGACCCCAGCAGCCAGCAGCAGACAAGACAAGGGCTCATTCTGGAGCACTCAAGGCTGCCTTGGGAAACTCTCAGAAGTAGCTGAAAGACAGGTTGAAGGGCAAACTTCTAGTAGTTAAAGAACATTCTCCTGAGATCGGGGAAGGAAGCCACCTACCAACCTTCATTTCTTTGCCTGTTCAATAAAACCACCTGGCCATTTCCTATTGTCCTGAAATATTTACTGTCACCTTTCCCCTTGTTCACATTCAGGATCTATGTAAATTTAGTATCTGTTTGGCCTACTGATGTTGAACATGACAGAGCGCACTGAAACAATACCACTGGTGACAGACTGTCCAGAACAACCTGAACCCTTCATTTCTTATGAACAGGTGCTGAAAGTCACAGATGCCGAGAGTCCACGTGGAGGATGAAGGAGGGGCCCTCCCCACACAGTCCTCCTTGAAACAGGGCCAATGGTCAAGATGGCAGGTGGCCCTTTTGGTAATTGTTGTGGTAATGAGAGGAGGCTGATAGTAATCGTGCAGAGTTGCAATGGTAGGAGATGGTGTTTGTCTTTCTTACCAGAGCATATTCTGAATGTTTACTTTTGAGCTTGGCAGGCAGCCTCTGTCTTCTAAATACTGTGGTGGGTCATTCAGTAAATTCTGGGGCTTTCGAGAGCTAGATACCCCAGCTGTACCCACCATTGCTGGCCCCATGAATGTTCTCTTTGGGAGGAGTGGGAACTGCTCTCAGGTGGGGACTGGCTGAGTACAGCGAGGCAGCAGGTTAAAAGCAAGTCCTCTCCAAGGGGACCTAGGTAAAAAATGATCACAGAGAAGAGAGCAAGGAGAGATTCTAAGGAGAGACTTTTAGTACACAAACCAACCACTTGGCACATCATCTTTGTAGAGGAGCCGCAAGGATCGAGCAGTGCTTTTTTTGGATAATTCAGGTGAACATCATACTTTTACATCACCTGGGGACAGAAGCCTGCTGGTGCATAACGTGTGCCGGCTCAGATCTGTGGGTGATTTGTACAAGCTTGGTGTTCTCCTTGTGACTCTGAGTGGCTCTATTCAAGATGCCCAAAGCTTCAAAGGAGAAAGGGCCTAATGGGCTGCAGGCCCTTGGCTGGGAGACAGGTGTCCTGGCATAGTGGTTCCCAGAACTCGTGAGCCTGGTTCCTTTCTGGTCGAGAGGCCTGTGTTAGCAGGGAGAAGGGACTAGGTGGAGCCGAAGGAGAGACTGGCTCACAAGACTGCTGCGGGGCCAATGTCCTTTTTCTGGAAATTATGCGGACAGAGACAGAGTGTACAACTTTTCCTTTGAATAGGAATTGAGTTTTCCATGGAAGGATACTTAATAAGTTTCACTCAGGAAGTCTCGGTTACCAATAAGGACTTAACAAAGTTAATTAGACTAAACAGCAATTATCGTGTCTCCTCATTGTTCAATTATCTGCTGAACTGGTGTTTCCTGATTAATTTTCTGATTAAAATGTATTAAACTGAAAAGACCAGCAAAAAGTCCCTGACAGGTTCCCAAAGGAGGAGGAGGCTGCAGCTGCCTGAGCAGGGCAGTGGGCACCGGGGCCAGGGAGGCCGGCAAGTGGGTGAGGGCCGGTGAGGGGGCGTGTGGCGTCCTAGTCACCTGCTTTGCCACAGGCATACCTATCTGCACTCTAGCTCACTCAGAGTCCTCTTGCCCCAAGCCCGGACTTCCTTCAAGGTGGAATGGCATTTTTGCAACTAGCACTTGGAGGAGTGTGGCAGAAACTTGCCAGTCAATCTCAGTATTCTCCACGCCATGTCATTGCCCCCTCTGCAGACAGCCAAGGGTATATGGTGACCATTTCCTGACAGATGTCCTTAACTCCCTTCGTAGCAGAACCCAGTTTGTTGGTCTTTGCTGAATCTGCTCCCAGCGTTGTAACTCTGCAGACAGGCCTCACTTTGAATTCATAACCACGAACCTCAGATGGACATCCGACACTGCCTGGCAGCGCCACGACATTTCCTTCCACATTCCCATCCCCGCTCTGAGACAGCAGCCTTTCCGCTCAAACCCCCTCCCCATGCTCCGGGCTGTCAGCTGATGACCTTGCCTTATACTTCATTGAGCCGCAGAAGCAATCAGACAAGAACTCCTGTGTCTTCCCATCACAAATTGACAGACCTCCTATTACAATGGGAGACGTGTCCCTACTCTTAAGGGAGGTGACCCCTCCTCTTGGGCCCTGGATCCCATTCCTTCTCACCTTCTCAAGGACTCTGTTCCTGTAGATATCCTCGTTCTTTCCTGCATCATCAGTTTCTCCCCTCTCAACTGGCTCCTTCCCATTAGCATACAAAATGCTGAAGTACCTCTCATCTTTAAAAAAGAAAAACTCTCTTTGAGGAGCGTATACATGCTGGTTATTCTTTTGAGTGTCTGGCATTTTTGGCAACCAGAAAAATGTAAGACCAAATTTCCTCCCCTTCACCCCATGTTCTACCTGTGTCGCCCGCCCTTCTGCTGTCCTTCACAACACTCAGAGGGTGTGTTTGGACTCACTATCTTTACATCCACATCTTTTCTCTCCTCTAGTTTCTTGAACATGGCTTCGGTCTTCATGATGCCACAGAAACTGCTTTTGCCATGGTCAATAATAACCCACATGTCGCCTATCTCAACACTTTTCTTTTCTCATCTTCTCTAATGTCTCAATAGTAGAACACAAGAGACCCATTTCACCTCCAAACAAGTGGTTCCCTCATACTGGGTTGATTTTCTTTCTACCTCTTCACTGGGACTTAACAGCTAAATCCTAGAGACTCTGCATCCTTTCTCTCTGTTCTTTCTGTATTCTTTCTTGGTGGTCCTATGAAATTCATGTCTTTCAACCCTTTCTAAAAGCTGGAAGACTCACAGACTTATGGCCCCAGCCTAGAAACCTTCCTTGAGGTCTGGTGTGAATATCTGACCTGGAACCCATTTCCCCTTAGATGTCCAATAGATACTCCTAACAAAACCCACTCAAAAGTGACCCGTTGATTCCTCTCCACATCTAACCCAAAGCTGCTCTTCCCTAAATTTTTTTTTCTTTTGTTTTGTTTTTTGGTGCCAAGGATTAAACTCAGGGCCTTCCTAGGCAAGCACTCTAACCACTGAGCTAAATCCCCAGCATCCTCCTTGAGTTTTTAATGCCACTATTGTTTGTCCAATTGCTCAGGCTAAAACTATGATGTCTTTCTTGCATTCACTTTTCCTTTCACATCCACATCTAACGATCGAGTGTTGATGGTTACATCTAAGCTATATCTTGATTCAAAGTACCTCTCTCCATCTCTCCCACTACTGATCTTGGCCAAATTTTGTCCATCCTTGCCCGGACCAATGCCTTCTAACACTGGCTTCCACTCATGTTCCTATGGAGCCTTTTCTTCATAGAGTAGTATCTCAGCTCTTTGTTGCTGTGTAGCAAGGTATCCCTGCTTTGATGGCATAAAACAATGACCTCTTGCTCTGTTCACAGTTAGGTGAGTTGGCAACTTGGGCCAGGTTCAGCTAGGTGATTTTTCTGCTGCAGTTATTCATTCAACTGCCTTTGGCTGATGGATCACCTGGGACAGCTTGTCTCTCTTCTCCACTGTCTCATCCTTTAGTGGGCTAGCCTGAGTTTCTTCTCATAGTGGGCTGATTTATGCCCAGTTCTTACTTTATCAAGATGTCTGAGTGATGGAGAGGTCGGTACCATTAGAAGAGAAGTTTAATGTTATGGTTCTCTTGGAAATGAAAGGCACAACATGCCATGTGGGACCCGTGGGGGAAGCACCAGTGTGGGTTAGGAGGCGGCAAGAAGGAAGTAGAAGCCTCATAGCACAGTCATGCTGGGGTTCTGTGGTGAGAGCAGGCAGGGCAGGGCAGGACAACAGTGTAGGATGGCAAGTTTGAGTAATTCCAGCAGACTTTGGGGGCTTACGAGGTGTCCCTAGCTGTTTATTTAGTATCAGGTCTTGAGTTGATTTAGGGCAGGGAAATACTCTTGTGGTGTGTGAGGATTAGATAAAGGAGGTGTTAGTAGGTATGGACTTGGGGTTGGATGGCTGGTCAAATGAGAGGTGTGTCCTCCGACAAGTCGTTTACTGTCTCTGGGAATTAACCAGCTCTGGGAGGGATGGTTACTACTCGGTTACTAAGTCCCCACCCTCCAAGAGGCTGAAACATCATAAAACGGAGAAAATCGTAAATAGGATTCATATGCAGAGCAGCAAGAGGATCAGAGAGAAAGCTGTTGTGGTGTCCTAGTTGAGGTCTAGGTCTGGAACTCTCTAAATCATGTCTACTGCCTTCTGATTGTCAAAGTCATTTCATAAGACCAGCTGAATTCGAGGGGGTAGAGAAGCAGCGTCTTCCTCTCCATGGGGGCAGTGGCAGTATCACATGGCAAAGGGCTGTGTGTGAGACAGGAGTTGGAGGGCAAGGTGGCCATATTTTGCAGTCTGCTATGAGCATCCAGAGTGATGTTTTAGATCGCTCTCTTTTCCTTCCCATGACTATAAAAATAAAAACCCCGCTCTTATCCTTTGTTCCCAGCTCTGGCCATGCTGGTCTTCACTCTATTTCCTGGATGCTTCTATTCCAGCCTCAGGAACTTGCTTTATCTTGAACACTCTTACCTCCAACTTGGCATTTTTGTTTTCTTTATCCATCACTTAGGTTCCAGTTCAAGAGCAAAAAACCCCAAAAGGTCTTCCTTTGCCTGCTAGCCAAAGTACTCTTTCGCCGGCTCTGAAGTCTCCTGAGGTCTGTCTAGTGCATGTTCTATGTTTTTTCCTTCCATTATAATAGCTAATCTGTAGTACTCGCTGTATGCCAGGCACTGTCCCAAATCCTTGGTGTGTTTTAACTCATCAAACCTTTGCTATCAGCCTATGATGTAGGCACTACTAATGTCCTTATTTTACAGTCGAGGAAAGTGAGGCACAGAAAAATTAAGTAACTTGCCCAAGTTCACACACCTTTATCATGTTTCTTTTTGGTTGCTTCTTTACTTACCTGACCCTCACCATGGCATAAGCCTCTCGGGGGTGCAGGCATTGGATTGCCTGTTCAGTCTCGATTCCTCCCAGAGTCTAGAATCATGTCAAGTCCAGTCAATGTTCCATAAAATTTGTTGAATAAATAATTACACTTTTCAGTCCAATTTGTTGCCAAATTCTGTCTGCCATATTTCCTAAGTTGTTCTTAATTTCAGCCATTTGTGTAGATGCGATCTTACCCTTTCCAACCTATGGCAGACTGAGCAAGGTGAATTAAAAAGGCCACATGCTTTCAGTGAGCACCGTGACAAACTGCACTCAGACTGACCCAGTGACCTTCCTCACCAAGCTCCCTCTGCCTCTTTGCTAGATCCCAGCTCCAAACTCTCCTCTCTTCCCTAAATTTATAGCCTTCTCCCTGCTCGCAAAAGTTGCAGCTTGCATGTTCCTGTCTGGAATTTCTTTCCCACCATTCTCCATTGCAGACTCCTACCTAACCCTTGAAGCCCAGTTTAAATGATCCCTGTGGATATTTATGGGCATGTAGTTTCTAATTCATTTATCTGTACCCACTGGTACTCATTTATTTATTCACGTATACATTCATTTAGCAAACAATTACTGGTCACAACCTTCAGATGCTCAGTCTGTGGACCAGAGAGCTACAGTTGTGGTGAGTATGTGTTTTACTTACACATCTGTGTATTTGTTTCCTCTTTAACACTGAGATTCTCATTTGGTTTTATACTCCTAAAGCCTAGCTTAATAAATGTTTGCGGAATAAATGAAGATAATTATGGAACGAACAAACACAGGCTATTGAGGAAGAATCAGAAGCAGGCTAACCCAGGCAGAGAAGGCTTCCTGAGAGAGATGGCGTCCAAGCTGAGATTTACTTATTTCTTGCCTTTCCCCACAAGACCGTGAATGGCTTAAGAGCAAGGATTATGTCTTATTTTTATCTTAGCTAGCATATTACAAAGTGCTTGGCACATATTAGCCAACCGAAGAAATTATTTTTCCAATTTTTTATTATGGCAGAATACACGCAACATAAAATTTATCATCTTACCCATTTTTAAGTGTACTCTTCAGTGGTATTAAGTACATTCATATTGTTGGGCATCCATCATCACTACCCATCTCCAGAATGCTTTTTTATCTTGTAAAACAAGAAATGTTGTTTGAAAGAGCATTGCTTCCCATTTTTGCGTGCTTACTCCATACCCAGTTTTGAAGGCATTTCAGTGATCCAGTTTACTCAAAGTGAGGCCTAGACACATTGTACACAACCAGACAACATGACCTAGAAATCTATCAGGAGTAATCAGATTCAGATTGGAAACATGTGGCACTTTGCTTTCAAGCTCTTCATAAACTAAGAAGCTCCCTTACCCCCATCCCTGGCAGAGCTTTTGCTTATCAGCTCTGCTACTGAGTTGGAATTCTGAATCGGTCCCTGACATCCAGCCTAAGAGTTCTAATTGGAATCTGGAGGTTGATTAGTGCTCATCCCATCCCCCCACTTCCTTCCTTTCTTGTATAACTGTGTACATGTCTGTCTCCCCTGCCAGATTACAAGGCCCTCTGAGGCTGGAGACCACATCTTCAGCATGTTTGCAATCTCCACTGTGCCTGCCACACCGCAGGCAGCTGTCAATAAAGGGTTGTTAAATAAATAAATAAATAAATAACTCACTCACACCAAAAGATTTATCCTAATTAACTCTCTAGAAGTAGTTCCCATAGGACGATTCAATATGTGGTTTCTCCCATCTCCTAAAAAGCTTATCCTTTGTTTACACCACGTTATGGTCATTCTGGCTTCTGCACTAGTGGTCTTCTCAGTAAGCTGCCTGTCAGGTCTCTCTGTGTACAACTGTAATGGACAGCCCTCTGCACTCCAGAGCCCTCCTTGTCTACCAGATTGGTTCCCAAGCGTGCATTGATTCCTGGAAGTAATATTACTGTGTGATTCAGAAATGATAATGTGATGGTCATAGGCTGGGAACTCAGGACCCCGGTCCTATGCACAGGAGCCCAAAGTGGTGCCTGAGTCAGCTAGCTTTGGCCATGGAAAGGGCACCATGGCCTTAGCAACCTTGGCATCCATGGCCTAAAATGTTTCAGTCTGCTTCTTCTTCTACCCCAAAACTTGTACCTAAGTCTCAACTCTTACGATTTCAGTGCAAGGGCAAATTCATTCAAAGCCTCCACATTTGTGAATGGAATTGGAGAAGGCCTGAGAGGATTTCTCTGGATTCTTAGAGCAGAGCTGGTTTAGATTCCCCGCCAAGATTTCTTTCCCTGGGAAGTTTCCTTTGTGCTTTCTTAATTTCATGGCAGAGGAGAGAACATCATGAAATGATTGCACTCATGCTTGCACTCTTAGAAACCCTGTTCAGTGGGACTGTGCTCTAATATGCTGGTCCTGAACTTGAGTATCGCAGGAAAACCTCTCCTTTAGGAGGTGGGAAAGGGGTGGATAGGCAGGTGCAGTATCCTTGATCTCTCCCTGGAACCCAGCAGTCCCCCTCCTACTGTCTCCAGACTCTGAGGCCAATTCAGTTCTGGGTAAGGGGAAATATCGATAAATAGCCCTCTTCCAGGACTCAGTACAATTTTGAATAGAAGCCTTTTGCTTAATCCTGAAACCAAGCTATTGTTTTCCTGATATCTAGGGCTTATTTTGCATGTCCCTCCCTCCTCACTTTGTGCCCTAGTCCTACAAATACTGGGGTTTACCTGGCTTACACTATCCTTGTGAGTGTGTGGTGCTGTTTCTGAGTCCAGGGCCGTTGGACCTAAGTGTCTTCTTTCCTTGCCAGGTTCTTTGCATTTGTCTATTCTCCTCACCTGTGGGAACACTCAGTGCCCCCCTAAACCTTGTGGCTGGACTTTCTTGAACACCTGCTCATCTGTTAACTGTGTTTTAGCCTTTCTCTTGATCCCAGGGCACCTCCTCCATGGACATTATTTCAGTGAGCTTCAAATGAGTTCACCTTCCAGGCCTTGCCTCAGGCCGGATGTGTGCTAGGACTTAGATCATCCAGCCTGGACCCTCTTGGTCCCACTGAAACCTCTGTTCTGAAGTTTCAAGCTCCTCTTCTGATCGATCTTGCATAAACACTAACTAGGTTTAGACAGCACTGATTTGCTCCTGATCGTTGCTATACTGTTTAGTGTCACCCAGATAGCTAGCAGCTTAAAATAATGAAAAGCTTTGTTTCTTCAGCATTATTGATTTACTATCAGTCATTAGTCCCCAAGGAGAAAATATTTAAGAGTGAACTCAGACTAAACCACAATAGAAGAGGATAGAAATGGCCTCATGTTAGATAGAATAAAATATGATTGCACATTGTTATTCTACATTTATGTCTAAATAACCTAATGGCTTTTAGCTGACCTGGATAGATTTGCTCCTGCCACAGCAGTGTTGGAGAAAAACAAGTTCTCTTTGTTGAAGACTCGTTTGACAAGTGTAAATAAGGTTTGGAAAGCGACTATTTCGTTTGTTTGTACACGAACCAACTCACTCATGCATGCATGCGTGTAGCTATGCCTTTGTTCATTCTACCAAATACCCTTTGAGTGCCCAGCACATCCCAGACACTGGGTTAGGGGTTGGAGAGTCAGAGACAAATAAACAGGGGTCTCAGCCCCCAGGAGCAGCTGTTCGAAAAGAGGCAGCCAATGTAATAGGTGCGGTAAGTGGTCTCTGCGGTAGTCACCCACAGTCCCTGCCTCCTTGTATCCATGCTCTGATACGATCCTCTCCCTTTGTATGTGGGCCGGACCCAGTGAATCACTTCTAACAAACAGAACACAGCAAAAGTGATGGGTGGAATATTCTAAGATTAGGTAACAAAAATCCGCTGGCTCTGTCTTGGATTGTCCTCTTACTCTCTCAGTCATTTCCTCTGAGGGAAGCCTGCTGCTATATGTGAGCTCTTCTAGGGAGAGGTCCTTGTGGCAAAAGACTGATATCTTGGCCCAGTGTCCAGTGGGACCCGAGGCCTGTGAATAGCCTCAGGAGTGAGCTTGGAGTGATTCTTTTGAGGCCCACCGACGGCCATACCAGGGCTCCTTGTTTGCAACACGTGGACTCCTGAGAAATCATGGGATAATAAGTAGTTGTTCTAAGATGCTAAGTTTTGGAGTAACTTGTTATACAGTGATAGATAGCTAAGACAGCATGGTGGTTTGCTGGAGAGATTACCATGCACTGTAAGAGTAGAGGGGCAAGAGCTATCAGTCTGCATGGAGAAGTCGGGCAAGCTTTCGGTGAGGAAGTTTGTCCTCTTGCTGAAGAAGAGGACTACAGATAGTGCGTGGTGGTCGATCTGTCCTCTCCTTCACTTTTCTGTTATCACCACTGCACAGTCTCCCAGTCCATCCCTTAGAAGCCTTTACATTGTCCCATGTTATGCACTGTTTGTAATGGACTGAAAGCGATGCTGGTGGTGCCCTCCTTCCCCACACCTCTCTTTCAGCTACAGTGGACTGGCTGTATCCTGGATATCTCCTCCAGAGTCCTGGATCCCAGGCTAACTGCCTTTTCCCCACAAGGGGCCTCAGACACTCCATCTCTCATTTGCAAAGTCTCTGCTCAGCACAGCTCTGCACATCTCGCTGTGCCCTCCTCAATTAAAAATGACACAAAAGTAAAGGAGACACATAGCTCTTTGAAAAAGCTTCCAGATCCAAACTTTTTAATGAAGACAGAATATAAAGAGCCTGTCTTATCTCTCAGATGCGACTCCCATGTGCTGTAATCAAGCAGAATTAATTAAAAGCAATCAAGTGGCGAGTTGGCATGGGGGCCTGCGGCACCAGCCTTTCATCTTAGCCACATGAGTGCTGTCCCCGAGAGGGTGGGGGTGCGGGTGGGGGAAAGGGCTGGGCCCAGGGCTGGGAGGGAAAACAGGATCACCCACAAGCCTGTGGTGGCCGGGCACGACCTGTGTGGCTGCAGGGATTCCACCAACTCCAAGACACCTTTATGTACTATTGTGGGTAAAGCATCCAGGCCAGGATTTCTCAGCCTCTAGCCTATAAACAGTTTGGGCTGCGTATCTCTTTGACATGATGTCTGTCCCGTGTATTGTAAAACGGTTAGCAGTATCCCTGGCCTGTACCCACTAGATGCCAATAGCAATCCTCTCCAATTATGACAACCCCAAATGACGGCTGACATTTTCAAATGTCCCTGGTGGGAGGATAGGGTGGCAAAATTGTCCTCAATTGAGAACCACTGGTCCAGACTAGAGTTTCCTTGAGCAGACGTACATTGTGTCACCTGGACTGGGAGAACTTTCAGTTGCTGTGGACCCTGAGACTCTAGGGTGCATAAGGATGACAAAAACCTGTGGCTTACAGTATTTTGGCAAATGTGATGATCCAGGTGGGGCCAGGGAGCCAGCCACATAGTGGCAGGCAATGTGACATCTCAAGTCAAAAGGGGAATGATCCTTCCCAAGACATATAAAGGATGTAGGACCCCTCCCCTCTGTCAGGCAATATTTTACAGTCACCTCCCAGCATTGTGAAATTGCTCCAAATGCCAGTCACTTCCGCATACTGTGACACTTCTCAGTACAGGGTGGTGAATGAGGTGGCAGATGGTGGTAGGATGTCAGGGGACTCACACCCCCAATTTTGTGGTGTTCATTCTCATTGATCCTTGTATTAGTTACCTTTCTAGAGCCAATGGTTTTCAAGAGAGCAGATTTAACACAGGACATCTACAAGTTACAACATTCACCCATAAGCCAAATGCAGGAAGAGTGCCAAATGGCTGTCTATGCACTGAAGACCTGAAAGGTCCAATCAAGGGCTGGGAGCCCACGGCACTGTCCTGTGTACATCGTGTCTGCAGATAATGGCTGAAGAAATCTTTTCTGGGACCAGGATACAATATTCGCAGCAGAGAGGAAGACCAGAGCTCCTACAAAGCAAACAGCAGCCATCCTCAATGACAGCAAGGCCCGAGCTCCTTCTTTGACAAGAACAGCCAGGTCTCCTTCAGGAGAACCAGCCACAGCAGAGCTTCTCCTGGGAAACAGCCCACAACTATCTTCTGCTCCCATTCTCCTTTATGCTGTGTTGGCAACAATCCTCAGGTGGATCTTCTATACCCAGAACCACACCAACTCAGTCCAGCTGGGCCTTCCTGTTCAGGTTGACCATATCAGTCCACCATAATCCTCTCCTGTCTCTTTGTTCACAAATATCTTTTGGGATCTTTGGTACCTGTCATATCTGAAGGATAAGAGCTATGCTAGACTTTTCTGTACCAAAAGTATGACCTGATCAGCCCTGACTTGTTCCAGCCAGCGATTAGGTGAGTGAAATCATAACCTACACAGCATCCGGGAGGGAAGTGAAAAGCACGCTAAGGTCCCAAGGGAGGGGCTGGCTTTCACCTAATGGCTCCATTTATTTGATGAAAAATGACAGAGAGTTGAAACATTGCTTAATGCAAAATGGCAGGGGCTGAAGCATTGCTTGGTCCTGGAGAAAAGAGGCGGAGAAGTCTTCACCTGAGCTTGTTTAGTGCTGTTTAAGTGGGGGTCTATTAGGTTCCCCTCTTCTCATGATTATCTATCTTTTTAAGCCTCCTTCTCAGCCTATGCTGCAGGATGGGAGAGTGTGGAACATGGGGACAGAAGGAACAGGAAGCTTTTAGAGGCAATGAGGAGACAGCATTTCCAGGTCCCCATAATGTGCTGGGCACAGGGCTCATGTTCTGTGTACCCTGGCAGCCCCCTGGAGGTAACAAGCAGCAAGTGGCAGAGCCAGGACTCGAATCCAGTCTGCTGCCTCCATGGCTTACCATCGGTCATTCCCTTTCTCAGAGCCTTCCGTTAGAGCTGTAAGATGGGCTGAATGATGTGGGATCTCAGAGCAATTGGGGCAGGACTGATGGTGGGCAGGCTGGGTTGTAGGATCCCAATTCCAGAGGTAGAAGAGACAGGGTGCTTGAGTTTCAGGCTCTGCTCTATTTCTGGTCATTTCCAGGTTTCCTTGGGGGTGGGGGACTGCTGGGGTTCAGTACAAGGGATTCAGTACTGGGGATGCATTTTAAAGAACAAATTGGGTGGCACCTCTGCTTTTCTTGTCATGTCCCTGGACCACTGCTATACCTCATCTACGGCTTGCTTGTATCTCCAGAAAGGGTTTCTGCTCGAGTCACTCTCAACTTACTTTTTTCCAGTCAGGTCGCAAAAAGATACATTCAGGTCACAATTTTGCTACCTGTAAATCTGATATTATTGGAGAATGGGTCTTCGTAGATGTAATTAAGAATCTCAAGATGAAATCATCTAACCTATCTGAGTGGGTCTTGAATCCAGTGATAAATGACTTTATAAAAGACAAAAGAAGGGAAGACACAGACAGAAAAGAAGGAGGCTGTAGGGAGATGGGGCCAGAGAGTGAAGAGATTGGAGTGATGCAGACACAAGCCAAGGAGTGCTGGTGGTTTTGGAAGGAGTGTGGCCCCACTCATGCTTAGTTTCAGACTCCCAATACACAAATATATTTTCATTGTTTGAAGCCATCAAGCTTTCATTGTTTCAGCCCCAAGAAATGAATACAGGTCCCAAAGTGAAGTGAGAAGTCACGGAGGTCTGTGCTGCTCCAGGTACCTCCCGTTGGGGTTGCCTGGTACACTCGAGCCTCTTCTCCTAGTTGTAATGATGAGGTGCGAAAAGTGCTTCAGAGACAAGTAAGAGGCATTTACTGAGACTGAAGCACGGTGTGTAGGTTACATGAGACTGGAGAAGGTTATATGATGCTTGATCCTGAAGGGCCCTGCAAGCCATATTAAGGGTTTGAATTCATCCCCAGGACCGTGACACATCCCTGAAGGTTTTAAGGAGCATAATAAATGACTGTGTATTTTAGGACATTCATGTTGGGTGCTAGATTGGAGACAGGTCAGAGCGGGTAAGATTTCCACGTACCTCCTTTTAGCTCTGCCCTTCATCTTTAACTCCGAGTGATCTCCGTATTGGGTTTTATGTTCCTGCTTGGTCAAGGGGGCACACTTCGGGGACAGAGTTAGCACCTGAAGGAGTGAGCCCAAGGAAATAAGGCTCACAATGGTGGACCCGTTGATGGTTGTAGCCCTTCAGGCATTTGAATTTTTATTTGTCCCCAGAGTCTCTCTGCTAGTGCCCTATTTCCATGAGTGTCATCACAGAAATTGTTTTTTAAAATCAGGTCAATTAAATTAAGCCTCCCACTTGGTTTTCTGGAGAGACTGCAGGTCAGCAACTTTAAACCCAGCACTGGCTAATGACTTTGGGATCCATGGAGCCTCCGTGCACCAGCAAGGCAATTAACCAATGTTGGTGACTTTCGTTCTGCTTGCATTGACAAATGGAAACAAAAGCAGCTTTTGCATCTGAGGCAGATGCTAGAATGGAGTCAATACTTCAGTTTGCTTTGAGCGTAAAAACAGAACCACCGGGCTAGATGGGTTGCCCACCGCTTCTCACTTCATCAGATGCTATCATGTGTTCTTTTGCTGGGCTCCTTTATTCTCTTGGATGCCTTCTAAGTTTTTACTTTCTGCCTGTCACCTGAGTCACCCTGAAGCTTCCCAACCGACCTTCTGTCTTTCAGTCCTTGATCACTCATCCAGAACATCATCCACAGAAATCACTGGCTCAGACACCGGGAAATCAGGCCTCTATCCTATTGCCTCTGTGTCCAATGTTCCCATCACAAGCCTGATGTTCGGTCTTATCTTTCAATCTTTCCCCTGTCTTCTACTCTCTGCTTCTCTGCACTGACCAGAGCTGACATCCTGCCAGAGCTCGTGCAAGTCCTGCTTCTTACCATCTTTGTCTCTGTTGGATGTCTCTGCTTGGGGCATCTTCCTGTATCGTCTGTACTCATGCTATGAGAGACTTTGTAGTACATTCATTAAGTGTGCGGGCCTGGAATCTGACTCTTTGGGTTCATATTCTGCCTCTGTCAGTTACATGGAATAAAATATATAGAACTCTTAGCTCAGAGCATGACATAGATAAATGTTTAATAATGTGTGCTGTGACAGTATTATTACTACTGTGCATCACTTCCTTTGATGTCCAGTATTGGTTTCTTTCATGAAGTCTTTCCTGAGTAACATCAGCCTTGTCTTCTCTGACCCTGATTATTCATAGGCAACAAAAACCTCCCCTGGCGTAGCCCATTAGGCCAGGGGCATTTCAGAGTGTTTGATCTCATGGGTGGGCCTCGGATGACTAGTGCTTTCTGCCTATTTTTGGTCCAGCAGTCAGTATGTTCTGTTGAGTTTCTGCTGAGCTGCCCTGAATCCAATCTTTTCCTAATATCATCATGGAGCATCCATCATCAATCATTCAGCAATATTTAGAAGGTCTGTTATGTGCCAGGCATTGTGTTAGGTGTATCGTGGTGGACAAGTTTGACTCTGCTTTATCTTCATGAACCTATTGAATAGTAGGGAGATGGAGAATTAGGTGAACATGACACAAAGCGATAAAGTATTCTGATGAAGGCCAGGCAGGGCACAGAGATAACCCAGGAGCCCAAGGAGAAGCTTTATAATCCTCTCTTGGAAGGCTTGGGATCACTTCTGAGACGAAGTGTAATCTAAGCTGAGACTCAAAGAGTGAGTAAAATCTAGCCAGATGAGAGAGAATTATAGGTGAAGAGCATTTTGGTTGAGTGAACTCCATGTAAAAAAATACAGAGGAAAAATACAGAGGTGAGAGAGAAAATGGTGCACTGAAAAGCTGGGGTGGTGTGGGGCGAGGGCATGGGAGTGCACGCTTGCATCTGTTTGAGCATTTGAGTGCATGTGTGTGTGTATATTGGAGGTGGAAGTGTGAGATGAGGCTGCAGAAGCAGGCAGGGGCCAGGACATGTAGGGTTTTTATAAACCACATTAAGGAGTTTAAACTTGCAAATCATAGGCATGAAATAGGTGTTTGTTGAGAAAGTGAGTGGGAGTGTTTCAGTGGGGAAATGGCATGATCAGATTTATAATTTAGACAAATCATCCTCGCTGCGGTGTAGATAATGAAAGGAGGTTGGGTTGTTACTCCACAAGAGTCTGCCTTAGTTCTTTTCCCAAGCAATCTATTTCCTGCTTGGGCTTGAGCCCCACCTGGAAACCTACTCGCCTGCTTGATTCTTACCAGGCCCCCTCCTGGGGGCTGGGCTCTGTCCTTTATGTTTATCTATTGACTGAGTCTGGCTGAGAATGCACAGGTGACCTGGAACCAGTATCTTATTGCTCCAGGGACAGTCTCTGCCTATGGGGGACACCTGAGCAGATCACTGGGTCTCTTGCCTACTGCTTTTTTTCACTACCAGTGTAGGGCAAGCTTAAGATAGGTTAACATCTTGGGACAATTCAGTTTGTAACTTTGACTGTCATTTCTTCATTTTTCTAAACATTTACCAATTACATGCTATGGTTCCAGTGATGTGCTAGGTACTAGGTCCAGTGGGGAGCAAAACCATAAGACCTCCAGGGCTCAGGGAAATTGTGAGAGATATGTCTTTAATACACAACAGTTGGTCTAACTGTGATTGAAGAAAAGAATGAGATTCCATGAGAGTAAGTAGCGAAGGGAACACACATTAGATTGGATGGTGGGGCCAAGTATCTTCATTTTACTCCTCTGGACCCTCCCTCCCCATTCTGCACCCTGGTCTCTGTTCAGGTGGGTTGACACAGGCAGACCCCATTAATGGGTTGTTTTGTCATCTGGCTTCTGTAGGGGTCAGCCAAGGGGCCTCACTGGAGATCTGAGGGTGCGAGGAGATGAGGCTGAGTGGTATTCTCCCAGCATTCTCCATGCCAGGCCCCCTGCCCCACCCCTCAGGCTGGCTGTTTTCGTCGCCCTGCTCCTTCATCCCTCCAGCCTTAGGATATTCAGACCCTTGTGGTCTCCCTGTGCCATGCTCCAGGCCTTCAGAAATAGTTCTTTTATCAGACCTCCTTGAATTATTCAAATGTGCATGTGCCATTGTTTTCCGCCAGGACCCCGATGGATACAGATGGCAACAGCAAGCCTTTCTGAGGAAGTGACATTTAAGCTAGACTTGTGGGATGAAAGGGAGCCAGCCATGTGAAGAATGGGGGAGGAGAGATACTCCAGGCAGAAGGAAGTTGTACATGAAAACTTGGGGTGGAAAAGAGCTCATCATCATGTTCCAAGAATGGGGAGAAGGGCAGTGTATCTAGGGCTGCAAGCAGGGAGATGGCAGGAGATTTAACAGCAGGCTCTGGCGCAGCATCTGAACTTTGCAGGTTGTGTATGGAATATGAATTTTATTCCCACTGCAGCCACACAGCAGAGGGAGATGTCAGCCTGCCTTCCTGGTCACCTCTCTCCCCATGGTGGCCCCTACCGGAGATAAAAATACTGATAATTAATGCTTATTGAACACTTATATTGTTTCAGGCCTTGTTCTAAGTGCTTGGTATGCATCAGTTCATTTAATCCTTCAACAACCCCAGGAGGATGATATTATCATCCACATTTTACAGCCAAAGAAACTGAAGTTTAAGAGATGGAGTAATTTAACCTAACTGGAGCAGCTGAGATTTGAAATTAGGATGTCTCAAGCTACAGCCTTGCTCTTAACCACTTGCCCTCTCTTCATTAAATGCCTGATTGCTAAGTCCTCAACCTCCTGTGGTTCCTTAGCTTGAATACCTCTGTCAGTCAGTCATTTCTGGTGGTTTCTTATACCCATCAATTGTTCAGTAAACTATGCATTTTTATTCTGCCTCTTCAAATGTATCATAGACTCCTTAAAAACCAGCTTTTAATTAATTTTTTACTCTTCATAGACTCTTATAAGGTGAGGCATACAGAGAAAGTATTCACTAAGTCAGCAGTCCCCAACACTTTTGGCCCCAGGGACTGGTTTCATGGAAGACAATTTGTACACAGACTGGGAAGGGGTGGTTAGTTTCTTTTTTTTTTTTTTTTAATTGACATATGCTTGCAATACATAATAATTACATTCCCAGTGTTAGCATCACTGCCTCAGCTGCACCTCAGTTTATTAGGCATTAGATTCTCACAAGATGTATACACCTGGGCTGGGGATTTAGCTCAGTGGTTAGACTGCTTGCCTAGCAAATGCAGGGCCCTGAGTTCAGTCCCTGGCATCAAAAAACAAAACAAAACAAAACAAAACAAAACACAACACCTTAGATCCCTCTTGTGAACAGTTCCTAGTAGGGTTTGCATTTCTATGATAAGCATTCTAATGCTTATCTGACAAGAGGTGGAGCTCAGGCAGTAATTCCAGAAATGGGGAGTGGCTGTGAATACAGATGAAGCTTCTCTAGTTCTTCTGCTGCTCACCTCCTGCTGTGTGGCCAGATTCTTAACAGGCCATCTTGGCCTATAGCCCTGGGGGTTGGATGTCCCTGCACTAAGTGCTTTTTGGATGCTCGATTTAAATTAGACAGTGGGAGTAAGTGATAATGCCTGGAGAACAGAAGCTGTTTAACAGAAGGAACCTGTCACTGGTCTTTATTAAGAAGGAAGGAAGACAGAAGTAAGTTAGTTTGAAGACAGTTATCAGCCCCGGATCTAACATAAGACCACTGGACCACCACACCAGGTCATCTGCATGGAGCCACAGTCCAATATCTTGTCTCAATCTAGAGCACTAAAGAGCAAATTAGGGGCGAACAGGATTGTTCTCCTGGATGTCAAATGAACATCGTCATCTTCTTTCAATAACCCAGTATTTATCTGTAAGAGTTGGGATCCTAGTTACACTTTCAGCAGCATTTCCTCTTGAGATGATGAGGTTGCTCCTTCCTGAGCGAAGGAGCCTTCCTTTTACCCCCTGCGAATTTCAAGTTTCATAAGATCTCCCCTCTTCATTCTTTTATATTCCCCTATTCCATGTATTCCACCCTCACCTCGCAGCACCCTATTCTTTATCCTAAAGGATCTATTGGTTTTTTTCTGTTCTCGTTTTCCTCCAAACCCTTTCATCTCTTCTTGGCACAGTGGAGATACTGGAATGACCTCCAAAAAACAGGTTTTTTTTTTTTTTTTTTTTAGAAGGAAGGCAATCCAGACAAGAAGGAAGCAGAAAATACCAACAGAGTTGGAATTGCCACACGGCTCAAGGTTTAACCCCTCTCTTGATGCAGGGAAAGGCCTCTCTGTACCTCTGCTTCCCAGACACCAACAGCACCATGTTCCTTTCCAAGTGGTTGACTTGTTCTCCACCTGATTTTCGGCTTGTTCTTTGGCCAGGTGGTTGTCAGGAATCTTGCTGTTTCCTTGACTAGCAAAAGCTCACCCACTACTTTGTCTCTTAAGTAGGACATTTTAACAGACAAGACATCTTATGCTGACTTTTCTTTGTTTTATTTAGTACTGGGAATTAAACCCGAGGCCTCGTGCATGCTACAGTGGAGCTACACCCCACTGACTACTTTGATGTTACTGTGTCAATATGACGATATCAAAATGTAAGAAAACATTTTAATAACTAAGTAATGTGTATTTTAGACATCTTTAAGGCTTCTGTGTTTGTCCCTTTCTTGAAACTCTGCTTTATTCCTGAGTCTTACTCTGTGTGACCTCTAGTCTAGATCTCTGCCCGATGGGCCAACTATTTACACCTAAAAAACCAGCCAAGCGTGTGGGGGTGAGGGAGGAGTTAAGGCTGCCCCTGTAGGTAGGGAAGGCAATGGGCTAAATCTTGAAGACTGGAGAGTGCCAATTTTACCCTAAAAGAACACGAGAGAGGATAACTTTTGTTTGGTCACATGAGGACGTCACTGGCATCTAAATCACTATGTTTAAGTTCCCACATCAAAATCTCACTCGCCGTGGAATGGGCGGTTCTCAGCCCTGGCTTCTGTTAGAATCTTGGCAGAGCCTTTCAAAGACAAAGACGCAGAGCCGTCCTTGCTTCCCTTCTGCCTTCTGCTCCCTCGTCCCTACTCGCTTCCAGCTCAGGTGAATAAGAACTAGTTTTTAAAAGCTGCCCAGGTAATTCTAAAGCACAGCTAGGGAAAAGCACCACAGCCTGGAGCACATACAGCCTCTCGTTACCCACCCTACCTTGTAGTCTGTCTTTTTCAGACTGTCCCTCCAGTGACAGTCAATGGGTAGGGCTGAGAAGCCACCCCGAAGAGTTGTCCAGGACTATGCTGATTTGGGGACACTGATCGATGAGCTCTGTATTGTCACAGGTTTTTGTTTTTAATGACTTTATTGTATTTTTAGTATTGAGTTCTATTTTCCAGTCTCAAGAGTGTGTCTGGTTTATGCTGGAATTATAGGATTCACTTAGACTCATTTAGTAACTCTTTTAACCATTTACTCACTCAATCACTCATCTACTAATTTGCCTATTCACTCATTCACTCACTTATCCATCCTTCTGCCCATCATTAGTTCATGCATCCATGTACTCACTCTCTTGGCCATTTGTGTATTCATTTATTCTTTGTCAATTTATTCATTTTTCAGACATTTTATAACAATACAGATAAATCTCCTACTTGTGGCTCTGGGAAAACACAGATGGATACATCTACAGTGGGGTTATGTTTGAGGCTGAACCTATTTACTATGTAGGGCCGGACAATCCTGGTATTTTGCTGTCCTTTGTTATCAGATGTGATGACTTGGTGGGAAACATTTTTCCCATCCTGGTGAAAACTCCGTGCAGTCCAGCAGCTCTTCCAGGACTGGACCAGGTTGTTTCCTTTGGAAAGAGGAAATTGTTCTTTAGTGGTAGCTGGTGGAGAGGAATGGGAGGAGATAGAGAGTGACATTTAATATTCCTTTTTAGGATGAACCAGCTGCTTAGCGCTGTGCTTTCTTACAATAGAATTTTCTTTTAAACAGTAATAACAAACATAATAAGAAGGAATAAAGTGGGCTAAAAATGGAACAATGGAAAGATGATAGAAAGGGTAAAAGCAAACTGCAGTAATAAACACAGGACATAAGAGAATACAAATACCACTTTGCAAGGGACAATAGAGCTGAGTAGGCCAGGGACAAGGTGAGGTATCTTCTAGAAGGGCAGAGATGTAGACTTCATTTTTCTGTGGCTGGAGAATGTGACTGAGAGTTCCTGAGAGGAAAGTCCTAACTCTTAATTCATGTGTATCTCAGAGAAGTTCATTAATTCATTCAAAACATTTACAGAGTATGGTTCACTGCCTCTTTGTGGCTTGCCATGCAGTGGGGAAGACACCTGGACAAGTTGTTACATACAGTGGTGGTGATGAATGGTACAAGGGACACGGAATGGGCAGCTGTGAGGATGTCTAACAGGAGGAACTAGACTAAGTAGTTGAAGAATGTTTCTGAAAAAGTAGAGATATGAACAGTGACTTAAAGACGGATATGTGTAACATAGTGAGAAAAGAATAAGTGAAGACAGATGGGGAAAGAGCATAAAATGAAAAACATCCCGTGTGGCTGGTGTATAATGCGCAAGGGGACAATGGGATGAAAAAAAGCAAAAACAAGAAGTCATTCATTCATTCATTCATTTATCCATCCATTCAACAAATCATCACTAAGCATCTACTCTTTGGAGAGTCCAGAGCTGGGTGTTGGGAACATAAAGAAAACAGCAGAGTTTCTGCCTTCAACAGCATCTACTATTGAGGGGGCTCAAAGCTGATCAGACAGCAAAAGGAGGGTTCAGAGAAAGTTGTTTCCCTGCGTCTCTGCCAATGCTCTGACTTTGACGTATCGCCCCCTGCTGTGGTTGAGGAACGCACAACCTGTGTTATTTCTCAGGTACATTTTGCATGGGTGGAAATGCCTTGAAACTGGAGTTTTCTAGCCCAAACGTTAGGGTTTCCTGATGCTCAGCTAACCAGACCATCCCATTGTGTGGCGATATTGTCATAGGAGAGAACTGCAGGTACAGCAGGAGGAGGACAGGGGATGATGAACATGATCAACTCCAGATCTGCGAGAGCACAGTAGAGCCTGGGAGTGCTGGGCTCAGCAGGATGGAGTGACACCTCGAAGACATGGAGTGACCAAAGACTTACGAAATGTGAAGATGCTGGGGAGTGCGCAAAGTTGAGGTGCCGCTAGAGAAAGCCAGGTGATGTGCTTCCTCTATGGCCGAATGAGGTGGCATTTTCCATGGTGAACTTGTCCACATCCAGGTTTCAGTCTAGATTTATATAGAGAAACACAGTTTGATCTGTGCTCTAGACCTGCTCAAATTGAAGAATGAATGCCAAGGAACATCACACTTCATTGAAAAATATACCTTTCAATCAAACGGCTATACAGGTTGTCTGACCAGAACATTCACTCTTTGTGGCCGTGCCAAATAAGAAGTTAAATTATAATTAAAAGGGGCTTTCCTGCATCAGCCAGGGTTCAGTGCTGGAAACAGAAACTCTGGCCATTTTAAAAAGAGATTCATTTATTACTAGAAATGGAGTGCTTCTGAAATTATCAGAAGGGTAGAACAGAGACTTGACGTTGGGCCTTCAAAAATGATTCATAGCAAAAAGGATCCATCAGGAGACATGCTACCTTTGTCATAACCTGGATAAGAAGAGATCAGAGGGTTGACCCTGAAATTGTTGAGGTCGAGTGTACCCAACTGTAGCTGTGATCCAGGATTTAGGACTCTGCGCCTGCTGCTGCAATTGCCGGGACACTGAAACGCAGAGTCAGGTGGAACCTGCTGGTGACCCTTCACTTGTCATCACGAAGATGGTCTTAGCCCAATTCTCCCCTCTAAAAATCTCACCTGAGCATATTTAATTGGGGAAATCTACTTCTTACCCAGAACTCACTCAGTCTAGGAAATAGAGGGTTCAAAAAAATCTCTCTAGTTTTTGCAATACAAGAACGCCCAGTAGAAGGAGTGGGAATGAATGCCAAAGCCAATCGACCATTTCCATCACACCTGGCACATTCATTCTAATGTGGAGTTAGAACAATAGGATTTAATTACGCAGTGTGAAAGCTGAATAGTGTGAAGTTAAGCTATCTTAAAGAAGGGATTTCTGTATTTGCCACAAATATGCCACTGGAAACTGAAGAGGTCAAGGCCATGGTCCATGGTGACCTGAATCCCACAGGCTAGGATGGATACTACAATGGTTCTCTAAGTACCTCTTCTCATTCTGTTCCTGACCAGTTCCCATTTTGATTCACAAATAGTTTCTTTAGCTATAACACACCCGTCAAATCTTTTATGTATCTTTGCTGATCTGAGGAACTATCTGTAGGTTTATCTGTACCATGATGTTGAAGAAGCATGACTTTTGAGATCTAATCATAAAGCAACTTTATTTTCATCTCCCAATGTCCCAGTTTAAGTACATTTGTGGGGCCAGTTCTTCTCCTGCCTCTGGATGAAAACCCAGCTGGGATCTTGGCATCCATGGTTCTTGTTAGGTGACAAAGAGTCCTGAGGATCCTTTAAGTTTCAACTACAGTCTACATCTAAATTAGTAATTCAAATATGCAGCCCCACAATCTTGCCTTAATGGGGAGACTTCTCCATCCCACCGAGGCCCAGTACAGACTAGAAGCTTTGGGTGAAGGGAGATATGCAGTTGGTGTTTTGTACCTTTCCTTAACTGGTGCATCTCCTCCTTTCCCACCTTGCTAGTCAGGTTTCTGGTGCCCCCAGGACTGGATGGGGGAGAGAGAAGAGGCAATGGGATCAGAGAAGTCTTCACTTGTAGGACTTCGGAGATGCCTACTCACTGTTGGGCATCTCTCTCCTGCATTTCCTGGTCTGGATCAGATGAATTTCTCGGTTGGCTGCTTGGTGGCCTTCTTCTGGGGACCCAGCAGTGCCTCAGCCTTCTCTGCATTGAGGTCTGTTTGCCCATCCACATGCCCCTCCTTCAAGGGAGGCCCAATGACCTCCACCTTGGCTCTCTCTCGCACTTGACTTTTATCAGTTTCATGGGAATCTCCAGTCATTCTTTTGCTCTGGAAAACTGAAAGTAAGTAACTTCCTAGGTGGTACCCCAGGCCTGTTCTGCAGGTTGCTGCAGCCAGCCTCTTGACCCTTGGATCTCCCAAGTGACATTTCAGCCTTTCTCTATTAAGTTTTCCAAGTGGTCCCTCACACCCACAGTCTCCTGGTGTGGGGGCAGGTGGAGTACCTGTGGGATAGTCAGACCAGGCTACATTGTGCTGAGTGGACAATCAAAAGTGGCTTGATGTCATACATACAAGTTCATTTCTTGCTTAGTCCCCTGTGGACCCAGACAACCCTTAAGGGCAGTTGTCCTCCAAGTGTGGAGTTGGTATCCCGGGCTGCTTTGGTCTGTGGTGCCTCTGGATCAAAAAAGCTCCTACAAAAGGTCTGGAGATGGACAATGGTGATGTGCTGAACTCCACTGAATTGTACAGTTGCAAATGTTTAGAATGACGTTTGTATATTTTACCACAGTAAAATGTTGCTTGAGGAAAAATAGCTATTTTTAGTGAGCTTAACTTTTGCTTTGTATGAGAAAATAATTTTTACCTTAAATAGTTGCTATTCACTAAGATACTGTCCATATTTTTTCTTTTCGGTACTTGACATGCATATGGATGGGTTGAATAAATTAAATTATTTAAAAAATGCTTCTACAATTTCCACAGCAAGTGAAGAGGGGACTCGAGGATTGAGCAGTGCCACAAAATGCTTCTGTCTGCAAGCAGCACATTTCATTGACCAAAGGGAATCACGTGGTCACCCAAACTGGAAAAAGGCAGATGAGGTGCAATATCTCTGGTGCCCAGAGATAGAGGAAAACCAACCACTGTGAAGAGAGCTAGTGCTTCCTACAGCCTTCCACTCTCCTAGTGGATGGGGTGGATACCCGGTACAGCTCACTCCAGGAAATTCTCGGATAAAATATTTCCCCAACTCCAGCCCTGGGCCTGCTTGTGCACTTGATCTGAAACTGATTTCGACACTCTCCTTTGCAAATTCATACGCACATGGGTCTAGCACTTCCTTTGAAATATGAGAGTGACTGTCTTCTGGTGCCCTGGCTGACGCTTCCACTTTAACAGCCTGTTATGCATTTGTTCATGTTCTGTCTCTCCTATCTGAATGGAGGCCCTTGCGATCAGGGGCTGCATTTGTCTTGTTTCTGTGACTGTCCATTAGACTGCATCCTAGCATGATACTGGAGAGGCTGCGATTCTCTATGGCTATTGTGGACAGGCAGGAGGAAAGAAGGAGGGAAGGCAGGAAGGAAGGAAGGAGGAAGAGAGTGAGGGAAGGAGGGAAAGAGAAGGAAGAAATGAAGAGAGGACAGAGGGAAGGAAAGAATGGGGAGAGAGAGAGGAAGGAAGGGATAGAGCAAATAAACAAGCAAATAAGAAAAGTAGGATGGAGTTGAGTCGGGAGCCGGATCAACAACAAAGGATTCACTGGAGGAAATGCAGGCAGAAAACCGAAGTCTAGCACTGGAGCCAAAAATTAGACCCAAAATACCAGGAGCGGAATCAGAGATAATACTTTGGGATGAATCAGCTGAGGAACAGAAACAAAATTATGGTAGAGCAGCCGGGATTTGGTGACTGAGCAGAAGAGACTGAAGTTTCACGGTCCTCACTCTCCCTCTGTGGGCATGGGGAAGACAGAGAAAAAGCACTCATGGTGTCCACTCTATGCTAGGCACTGTCCCAGGTATAGCTTATCATGTTTCTAGGGTTTGGACTGTTTCTCTCTCTCTATGTCTCTCTCTCTGTCTCTGTCTCTCTGTCTCTCCCTCTCTTGAACAACACAATTCCAGAGGGCCACTCTGCTAAATGGATAGATACTTGCTTTTCCATTTCCTGACTTCTGAGATGCTAATAGCTACTGTGAGGGGCATAAAATGTTGGTGGGGGCCTTCCTGCCTGCCTCTGCTCTATTTACATCTGTTTTCAAGATTCCTCCCCTCCCCGCCCCCTGACTGGCCTCTCTTACAGGGCTCTAGGCTTTCCAATCAGAAAATTTGAAGCGTGTTCTGTGGCATGGTTCTGTTTTACAGAAAGACCCGTGTGACCGTGTATCTGTGTGGCAGCATTGTGACAGAGCGGCTCACGGTGCTGTCTGGGACCCTCTCTGCGGCACGCGGGTGTGATGAGGTGATGTGTAGGGACCACGTGTATTGCTAGGTGTGAGACTCATGGGGACACAGAGTTGTTCACAAAGAACACCGGCCTTGGCCCGAGAGTAGCCTGGAGGGCTCCTTACTGCACTCAGTGAAGTGTGTTGCTGGATCTATCTCAGATGTGCGAGACTGTCCCTGAGTCCCTGATTGTGGCTCCACTGACTGCCCCAGGAAAGCGTTCTGGTGGCTAGTTCACGTGGTTCGCCGTTGGGGTGTTTTGGCTTGTCCAGAGCCCCAGCCTGGCCCTCAAGCTGTGAATAGACATCGATGAGACTCGACGATTGGAGAGTTCTGCAGAGGGACAAGAGTCTGTGACCCTCCCCGGGTGCATGGGGCTGCAATGGTAGTGAGTTTATAAGTGCTATCTGTGTGAGATTTGGGTTGCACTCACATGACACTAAGAGAATTGACACTGATGGAAATGTGCTAGCATTAGCACATATTTGATGTTTTTCACTTTTGCTACATTTAATTTCCTTCTCTTCGGCGGAGTGTTCCCTCTAAGAAGCTGAAGGGCTGAGATCTCCCTCCTGCCCTCGACTTGAGTACAGTGAGTGTCTCTCACATGTCATCCACCTGGGGAGATCTACCCCCAACCCTTCTGCAGTTTCCTGTGTCCCAGGAGACAAATCAGCCCGCAGGAACCCAGGCACATGAGATGGAGGGAGGGAGAAAGTCTGCACAATTTCTTCAGGTCAACTTTGCCGACATGGGTGTACTCCTTTGGGATTCAGGATTTAAAACACCAGTTTGAATATTTGTGGAGGGAGAGTGTTGTTAATAGGGACAGGCAACTGCAACTCATGATCACATCCAACCCACGGGGTATTTTCAAATAGCCCTGGAGATAACAATGGTCTTTATATTTTTAAACAGTTGGAGAAAATGGACGAAGAATACTGTTTTGCAATATGTTAAAGTTCTGGGAAATTAAAACTTCGGTGTTGTAAGTGAGGTTTTACTGGTACACAGCTATGCATATTTGGTTATGTAGCATGCATAGCTGCTTTTGCAGCACAAAGGCAGAGAGGAGAAGATGGGGCAGACACTCACTATCTGGCTATTGATAGACAAAGTCTCCCAACCTCTGGCTTACTCAAGTGGTTCTCAAATTTTGTGATTGGAATTGTCTAGAGGAGTTTTTAGGCCACAAGTTATTGATCTTCCCCGTAAAGTCCTGATTCAGCTGGCCAGTAGTGGGCCCTGAGAGTGTGCATTTCAACAAGGTTACAGGTGACACTGATGCTGCTGATCTAAGGCTAGCACTTTGAAGATCACCAACACGCTAGGTTAGCCAAGGGAAAACTGGATCCAAAGGCCTACAGTTAATGGGATCAGAGAGCCAGAACCTCCTTGGCCTCCTGTAGAGTGAGAATTCTCATTCTTGACACTATTAACATTTGGGGACCATTATTTCTTTGTTATGGGGGCTGCCCTGTGCACGGTAGGGTGTTTTGAAAAATCCTTGTTCTCCACCTATTAGATTCCAGTAGCAACATCAACGTTTCCACAGCCAAAATGTCTCTAGACTTTGCAAAATATCCCCGGGAGCAAAATTGTCCCCAGATAAGAGCTACTGCTATAGAAGAAGGTATATAAAGACTCAGGGAGATGGGAAAGAAAGGACAGATATTTTTCTGTGCTATCTGCTCAACTTCCTTCCCAAAGAGGGCCTGAAGCACACCCCCTGGACCAAGATATTAAGAAATGCATTGACAAGAGGAACCAGAGCCCTTGAAGAACTTTGTAGGGATTTATAGCAAAGTTGGAAATGGAACTGGGGTCCTTGCTCTCAGTAGGAATAACGGAAACCTAGCATTTTTGGGACTGGATGACAGAGCCATGCAATATCCATAATAATCTACAGGTAGAGATGTTCACCTTGAACTTTCATCAGGCTGTTTCACCTTCTTATCAGAACAGCTGCTTTTGGGAGGTGGAGCAGGTGACAAGCCCAACCTCCTCCATGAATCCTAATGCACCCTCTGCCCGGTGCAATTCCTAGTACTTTGGTGAAATTAAACCCCTCATGGTATATTGTTTGGGTAAGGTAAGTAGGTTGTAAATTAAGATTAAGTATAGACTTGCCATCCCTGCCCTCAACACATCTTCTATAACCATAATTTCTGAACTTACTCCCTTGGTGTCCCAAATGCTAAGACCTTTAACCAGCAAACACTTTGAAGAAGTAAGATAGTGAACTCAAATACATGGTATTCACCGTACTTACATGTACCCCATCGTCCAGAAGCTACTGGCGTTATAATATTGTGGAGATACTTGATGAAGTTTCTGCTATAACAGCAGCTGGGGAAGGGCATCTGTGAGGTTGGAGTGGGGTACTAGAGGGCAAGGTATATGCCAGGGCCGTGTGCTACTGTTCTTGTAACCAAAATCATAGATTTGGGCCCCAAAGTAGAGATGGAAGTATTTCTTTCACTATTATACCAAGTAGCCTACCTGAAGATGTTTTGTTTGCTATCTCCTTGACTTTGGGCTTCACTGTGAATTACAAGCTGAGAGAGTCCCCTGGCCATGTGAGATCCTTGTACAGCTAAACCGAGAGGCTAAAGAGGATATTTCTGTACTGGCTAAGGTGTTTGATCCTGGATGCCAGGAGAAAACTTATTTACTGCCACACAGTGAAGTGAAAGATGCCTTTTTGGAACAACATGGTCACCATGAAATTTCTTAGTACTCCCATGTTCAATAGTCCTGGTCAATGGACAACTGTGGTAGCTCAATAAAGATAAGACCACTAGGACTCAAATTTCACAGGAGTGAACAGAGGGGTCGTTATACTGGTAATAAATCCTGTTTCCAGCCAGGGTGGAAATGAGCTGAGCAAGAGGGGATGGGGAATTGGACAAGGAAGATGGAGACACCTGGATAGACCTGAGAGACACACAGAAGGAAGAAGCAGTAAAATTTGGCGATGGACTGATATAAGGGGGTCAACGGAGACAAAGGTATTTAGAAGGACTCTAGGGTTCTGGCTTGAGCATTTGGAAGAAATGTATGGTGATTGGTGGGACAGAGAATGATGAAGGAAAGGTAGGGATGACGGCAGGCAGTGAGGAGAGATCTGGAGGGCAGGTGACCAGAAGCAGAATGGATTTTGGAAGCAGGGAAGTTCTGGGTTGGCATAAGCTATTGTGAGAATGATGCCCAAGATAGAACAGCAGTTAAAGTCAAGTCTGGCCTGGAAGCCTTAACTGTCAGCTAGTTACAGCCCATTAACCATTCAGCTCCTACAGGGTAGACGTGCCAGAGGGTCCCAGGAACAGGAGGTCTATGCCCTCTCCTTAGGTCCCACAAAGGGCCTTGGGAGGGCTCCCTTACTTTCTCCAGCCACTACCCAGGCTCCAAATCAGCATTTAGTCGATCTTCTCATTAGGAGAAGCAGCTCCGTGGGTCTGCAGGATCACTCAATACCGTAAGTGAGCCAACCCCAGGGGTTCCTCGGGTAACAAGTACTTAAACCCGCCATTAGCCACTATTAGGGCTGCACTTACTGCTTAATGATCACCAGCTACAGGGCTGGGTGGGCTGGACAGATGGAGAGAAGGGAGAAACTTCTGCACACAGAGGCCTTTCCAGGGCCCTTCTCCAGGGACTCCAGAATTGAAGCTCTTATGTCCCTGGGCACAGGATTAGTTCTAGTTCACTGGCCTGTCTGGGTTAGAATAGGAAGGAATCTGTGTTATAAGGATCAACGGAAGGAAGGAAGGAAGCCGATCCCAGGGGTTATGAAAAACTAAGGCTCCTGTTTCTAATGGGTGGGATCTAAGTGTGTGTGTGTGTGTGTGTGTGTGTGTGTGTGTGTGTGTGTGTGTATTTATGGGAACCTGATCTTTGCTCTGAGAAGCCTCAGGGTCAGGGCTAGATATCCTGTTATCCTGTTTGTATAATCTAAATTTCTCCAAGATCCACTGGTCCGTGGATATCAATGAGGTCACAAGTAAGAGAAATAACTTGAATTTTACAGCTTGTATCTCCACTTAGCACCCCTGTGAAAAATCTTGTGGTTTTATGAGAAACCCCAGGTGTCTCCGGTTCTTGCAGAAGAGGGCGCTGCTAGTTCGTCGAGTGCCGTGTTCTCCTCTAGGGGGTGCTGCTGCACCATGGGCATGACAGGCCCCTGCTGAGGAACGCCGGGGCAGCTCTGCGGCGCTGGAGCCTTCTGCCATGCTGCTTCTCTGCTGGGGATGGCAGTCCCCCTTTTGCAATCTTGGGCAGCCTGCTGAGCTCTCCCGCTGGTCGGTGAGCGTCAGTAGTGTCCACCGGGCCCCACTATTGATCCGCCGTTGTGTCACTGGGTTCTATGACTGCGGTCGTCTCTTTTTGAGGGGTACAGTTCAGAGCGCCAGGTCAAAGACGGTCTATGGTGAAGCTGAGAGGAAGGGAGAACACCTCTCTCCCCTGTGTGCACCGTCGTGGGGACATTCCATACTTGCAGAGCGTTTGATGAAATAGGTCTTCCTGTCATTGTCCAGGCATTTTATTGTTCAGCAAATATTCATTTTCTCCCCCCAAACCGCTAGGAGAGGAGGGTGACTTCCAAGCATTCATACTGGGCACGGCCTTGTGACTTGCTTCGGCTGGGACGTTAGCAGATGTAAAGCCGGCAGGAACTGGGTGTGTGCTGTGCAGCTGGATTGGCCTCCTCGGGCTTTTTCCATTGCCAGGAGAAGAACATGCCCCCTTCAGAGCTGTGCATGAGGCAGAGCCTCTCCAGGAACCTACAGATGCCAGAGTGAGGAATAAATGGTTCCCACTGTGTGCCATTGAGTTTGGAGGTGGATGGAGTATTTCACGGTGTTATTGAGGTGACACCTGATGAAGACAAGCTCTCTTCCTTCAAATGCAGACGTGCATCTTTGGAAACAGCTACAATGAATCCCAGTTACCACCACTATGTAATACTGAGAAATTTTCTGTTATTGACCACAACTTTCTGATGGGGTCACGTTATTTGAACTTGATTCCTTCTTTATTTAGGAGGAATTCTTTTAAAATGCTCTCAGGTGTCATGCAAATGGGCTTCAAGAGGGCCATCTATCTAGCCCTTGAATATGGACCCAAATTGCATGTTCCTCTGCTTGCAAACTTTAATTTCTTAATTTTCGAAAATGCTCCAGAGCCGTGGTTGGCTAATTCTTTCTGTGAAGGCGACAGGTCATAACTATATTTGGCCTTTTGTGTCCCCAGGTTCTGCATCCATTTGTGGATTCAACCAACCCCAAATTGAAAATATTAAAACAAAAACAAAAACAAAAAAAGTCGTCTCTGTTGAGCATGTACAACCTTTCCCCCTTGTCATTATTTCCTAAAAGATAAGGTATTTACATTGTAATATTCTATTAGATTCTGTAAGCAGCCCAGAGATGATTTAAAGTTGGTGGGAGGATGTTCATAGGCTATATGCAAATACTACATCATTTTGTAAAAGGGACTTAACCAACCTTGAGTTTTGCCATACATAGAGGGTCCTGGCACCGAACTCCAGTGCACACAGAGGGGTGAATGTACCTTACACTTTGAGGACCACACTGCTTGTCACAACTATTCAACTTTGCCACTGTAGCTCAAAAGCAGACATATATGATACCTAAATGAACAAGCATGGCTGTATTCCGATAAAACTTTGTTTATAAATAAATGAAGTGTGCCCACCCTTGATCCACAGCAAAATCATTCTGGCTCTTCCTGCAACCAACAGATGGCGTCAGTGGTTATGCTTGGTTGTCACTCGATCCCTTAGAGCCTGTTTGTGGTGTTTGTGCTTAGACCGAAGGTGTTTCACAAACGTTGTTATCATCATGACCAATAGGTGGAGAAGCAGCAAGTAAGCGTATTGAAAATGCTAGTTAGAAGAGACATATGGTTACGATGGAAACCAAAGTGGAATAATAATTTTGAAAATTGAAAGTGGTGAGAAAACAGATGTTGCAAGTGAAAATGAGATAAATTTTTTGACAGTGGCGTGATTGTAAGGACTAAAAGTAAATCAGGCAACAGGTAGAAAATGCTGTGCCCATGCCATTGACAATAATCAGTAAATATGATGAAACAAAATTGGCAAAAAGCAAAAATGCAGAAAAATTTTTGAGTACATGGCTAGAGAGGAATGGTACGAATGGAAGCCATTAGCCTAATGTGAGTTCAGGAAAGGACAGGAGTCTGTTCGAGAATGCAAAGGCCATGGAGAAGGTGCAATCGTTGCTGTGAGCCATGGGTGATTCTATAGGTCAGGGCCCCTCAAGTCTGTGCAAGGTCAAAGTGATGCTGATAATGTAGCTTCACAGCACTTCTCTTGTGGAGGGCTACAAGGAGAGGGTTTGCCTGTCTTAATAGATTTTCAAAGTGGAAGAACTAAGGCTGTTTTAGAAAAAGAACACATATCAGAGCAAAACAGATTATGTGAAGCACCAACTCACTCTTCTATTTGGTGGAAATGGATCTGGGGATTACAAGCTTAACTCTTACTAGGTTCTTTGGAATTGAAAACAGATGGACTTACAAATAGCTGTTTGAAACGGAACTTATTGTTAACACACACATATGCATGCGCGCCCCCCACCCCTGTACAATGCCCCCCCCCCCAAAAGAGCATGGTAAAGTGAAGGGTAAAATCTGTTGCTTTGTAGAGCACAGTCCTCAGGTTGGGTGGGAGGTTGGAGAGGCTGACTACCTAGCTGTCCCTCCTCACTCAGGAACATGAAGGAGGATTAAGAAGTTGGTTTGCTGATGAAATGCAATGATACAGGAAATAAACATGGGTTTTGGAGACAGGGAGACTTGGTTGGTGTCTGGCTGTGCCTCTTATTACTCTGTGATCCTGGATGCTACTGCAGGAAACTTCCAGTTCCCTCAAAATGAAGAGAAATGTGTCATTGGGGCCATGTGGGGGCTGCTCCTACCTTGGGGAGTAGAGGGCTAGGCAGGGAGGAGCCCTACAGAGTTGTCTAAAGGGGGAAAATCAAGATATCACAACTTGTTAGATTCTAGGCTGAGATGGTAAATAAAGGATGAGGGGAAAGAGGAAATGTATATCAAAGGGGAGCAGTTTCAATCAAGAGGAGTAAATTCTGTGGTCAGTTGCACAGCATGGTAACTATGGTTATAACAATGGATTGTATATTTCAAAATTGCTAAAAGAGTAGGTTTTAAGTGTTCTTACCACAAAGAAATGGTATGTGATACGATAAATGTTGAGTATTCTGATTTGATCATTTTATGTATATATGCATATCAAAATGTCACATTATGCCCCATAAACATATACAATTACTATTTATCAATTTTTAAAAAGTAATCTTCAAAAAGTTAATAAACAGATATATCTAAAGAACTGTGGGTAGGAAAGGGGGTGGAAGGAGGGAGTGGAGCAACTCCATCCAGAGGAGCAGGAGGTAGCTGAGTGGTGAATCTTCCTTTGTGGGCTGGCATTGGGTTATGTTTTTTGTTGTTGTTGTTGTTGTTGTTGTGGGCTGGCATTGGAATGCAGTGGTGTGACTTGTGAATGGAGCTCTCTCCTGTTATCTCAGGCTCAACTGGCTGTAATTAGTTAAGAGTCTCTTGGCTGTAAGTAATAGAAACCAATTTGAAGTAGCTTAAGGAAAAATATGTTTGATTTATTGAAATATATTTGGGTGCCTCATAGAATTCAAAGGAGCAGTTGAACAATCTAGCTGAGAGAGAGACTTTGCAGTAGGAGTTCATGGACTTCCCTTCCTATAAGGCCAGGCTTCTTTGACTTTACAGTATAAATGTTTACAGAATCAAAAGAGATGGCACTGACTGGGCCCAACCTCCAGCAAATTCTGCATTTCTAACACACTCCTAGGGGATGTTGCTGCTCCTGTTTGCCCCTAGATCACTGCTATCAGCATGGTTCTCAACTCCCCAGACCTGTCTTCCAGTTCAAATGGATTAGCTCACCTTGGTCAGGAGGGTTCACGGGGAGGAGTCACATGTCAAACATGGCTGCCTGAAGGCCACCCTAGTGCATCACCATTCAGAGCTAATATGGCCTTGGTAGATGCACTAGTTGTCTGTGAGCCCATGCTCTTCAACTCGTGCATCTGAGACTCTGCATCTGGAGCTCTGGAGTTCCTTTTGTAGTGATTGTCTTTGAGCTGCCACTCTGTCCCTTGAATTTCTTTCCACTAAGATTGCCTTTTGGGTAGGACATTGTCTTCTTGGTGCTTTGCTTCCTAGTCCCTTAAAACAAGTAAGTAGAACATTTATATTGTAAAGATTTTACTGCTAATCCCTACCAAGAAACTTGGAGGAGATAATAAATCTGACCCACGTGGGAGAAGTTACATACTTTCTGGAGGTAGGGTGTGATTGATGCCTTTTGGTTCTCTTCTGAGTTGGTAGCTGGATGGCTGGTAGCCAGGTGTACTCTTGCTTTCCTCTGCCAGGAAGGCCTCTTTCCTTAGCAGTGGACCTCTGTTTGCTACCAGGGCAGGGACACAAAAGCCCTCCTACCCCAGGGGTTCTTTACTTCTTTAGGACTAGCCTTAGGGTGAACCTTACTGGGCATCTCCATGAACTAGAATCCTACAGAAGAGAGCTGCAGATGCTTTAATCTCTTCCTCTTATTCTTACTCACAACATCTTTATTTCTTGCACCTAATAAATTTTCTTAAAAAATAAAATCCCCATCTTTGGACTAAACCCTAATTATGTGTAGAGCAGAAAGGACAAGGCAGGTGTTGCCTGCCATTGGGGAGGAATCGTGTATGGGGAGACGGGAAGAAAGCAGACTTTTGCTCTCAGTTGACACTGCCAAAGAAATAGTCCTTGGGGTGGCGAGGGTACATAAATCTTTGGCAGGAGGAGGCCATCCTAAGTGGAGTGGCTATAGGAGAGCACAGAAGCATGGAGTCAGGGCTTTGAAAGACTTTTAAAGGTTCTTGGTTTTCCTCTACAACTTCTCCATGACTTTCCTCTACAGCTTCTCTCCAGGTTGTTTCCCAGCTTCTGACTGAGCTTTTCTGGTGGCAAGAAGATCACTATTAATGAACTCAGCAAAACTACTGTATTTTCAATTGGTTCAGACACTTACAAAGTTGTTCCATATAGCGGTCTGTAGTCTCTTTCCCTCCAGGCTGACAAGAATGAGTTCACTGACCTTTCGTGTTGCATCATCTCACTAGCCTTGAGTCCAAACCATGGAAAGTACAAGAGTTAGGGACCAAATTATAACCTTCAATTCATAAAAGGAATTAGGCTTTTCCTGAGACTCTTTACATATAAAACAATATATGGATTAAATGCAAATGGCATCCAAAGTCACAGACAATCTGAAAATCTCTGAGGGAGAAATAGAACAGGCCAAATGATTCCAGTCCCCTCTTTCCTGAGTTCAGCTCTCATTCAAACTAGCAAAACAAGTGCTGTATTTAACGGGACTATGCCTCCTCAGAAGGCAGTAAAGGACTTATTTCCTAATGAGCATGTGCCTTGAAGCTTCATTTCACAATTGCCTTATCAAAGTCCTTTTCCAAGCACTGAGAATTTTCTCTCTCTGAGAGGAGTTCTGTGAAGATGATTTCCTTCATATCATTTGCTTATCTGACAATGTTGCTGTGTCTCCAAGGCATCAGGATTAACTCATTCCCCTTTGCAATTACTCTTCTCTTTCCTTGGACACTGACATTGATGGATTCTGGTGTTGGTTTTGCCCTCAAAGTCTAGTTTCTAGGGAACTGAGATGTGCCCTGTTTTAAAAAATCATTGCATTCCCAGTGTCTGCCTGAGGGCTAGGAAATAATAGGGGCTCAGCATATTCTTGCGGCTATGATCTAGTTTTGGTAATGGGGGGTTAAAAGACAAGTTGAGACCCATTCTGGAGGCTGGCAGGCTCTGGAGGTGGGAGAGAGAGAGAGTGTCCTTTGGGGTGAGGTGATGTGGTACCAGGAGCCCTGAACAAGGCACATTTTGAAAGGGATTGATCACTAGGAGACTTGCTTCTCACCTTCAGTTCTCCCAGGCCAATCTTGTGAAGGACGAGTAATTAATTTATGGAGTTCCTGCTTGCTCCCTTCTCCTCAGCCTAGAGAAGCCCTCCCAGAACTTGCTCACCTGAGACAGCCATTCAGCTCCACAACATGAACAAAGAGGCTGCCAGGGCCTCTGCTCCCAACCAGGAATGCTTTCCAGGGGTTGTCATGGCAATGCTGGAGTCAGGAGTCGCTCACCACAACTCAGCTTCTGCTGCAAAAAGTAAATTCCTTCTTCCTTTCCTCAGGAAGTGTCAGGTGCAACCTTTCCTGCTGTGGGGCAAGGGTGGGGGAAGCACCCCTGTTGGTGTAGGTGGCTGGACACGAGCCATTTAGGAGCCACCCTGCCTGGGCTCCCTGGGCGGCAGTGGAGGGGGGCGGTGCTCAGAAAGCATCATCTGTCAGGATCAGAGATCCAAATCACACAATTGACCCATCAGATTCTGGCCCAGACAGAGCACAATTCAAATGATTAATAACTGCAGTCAAATAACCCTCTAATAGGAAGGTGACTAAGGAACATAAAAGATCAAGTTGTCTGTTCCAAGCCAGTGAGGATTGGCTTGGGAGTTCACCGGGAGCCCTTTGTTAACAACAACGATGACATCAACGACAGTTGCTAACACTTGCAAAGTGCTTACCATGTACCAGGCACAGTTCCAAAGAGCATGATAAGGAGTCTGGATTTACTGCTGTTTCCATGTAAAATGCCCAGCACAACACCTGGCATATAGAAATGCTCCATAAATAGAGCAACTATTGTCACATTCAGACCCCTTGGACTCTGATGTCACCTCTTGCTTCCTTTAATTGGTCTGCATGACTGCTGAAGCCATCCCAGGCTGGTGGGAGGTCACCTTGGCCCCTTGGGTTGAAGATATCATTGTCAATCTGTAGGGCCAAGCTGTATGTTAAATTTCTTTATTCCTGGTTCAGCAAAGCTATCTCTGTTCTGGTCTGTGGGAGCTCCAAGGCATCTGTATGGGGTCAGTGTCTGCAGACCTTCTGGGCTGAACCCCTGTTTTAGGGGCCAGTTTTGCAAGGACTCAAATTCAAGAAATCCCCAGGTTGTATTTGTGTCCTGCCGCCAGGCTCAGCATAATGGTCTTGACAGTTGAAGTAAGCAATTGGCCAATTTCCTTCAGGAACGTTTGAAATAAAAAGCAGTTTGTCTGAGTGGTGGAAATTGTGAGAGCCCCAAATGGAATTGCTTAAATTTATTGCTGGAGAGTTTTTACATATTGAGCCAAAGGCATATCTTTTCTGTACTCAGTCTTGGGTTTTTGTGAGTACCGCACTGCACCAGAGATGGAGAGGCCTGGGCTGGGTCCAGAGTTGGCCTGCAGGAGTACCCATCCCATCGCCAGCGTGCCCATGAGCAGCCTTAGGCCTGTCTTATCCTATGGGGGAGATTCTGGGGCAAGGATAGAAACATTTCACCTCCTTCCATTGGGAAGCAAAGAGTGCTACCTGTATCCGGAAACAGATGTTGACCGACTTAGCATCAGCTGCATCAGCCATGAGCCAGGGGCTGCAGAAGAGACTACGGGCTGCAGCAGATGTGGCTGTTCAGCTGGGGCTTTCGGTCACGAGTGATGAGTGCAGGGCCTACAGGGAGGGGCCCTTTCAGCAGTTTTTCCTGGTTAGGGAAGTTAAAATTTTGATTTCAAGTTCTGGAAGAAACTGGGGCTTTTATGCAAACCACCATTGGAATAACATGTGTGTTATTTAAGAACAGAAACAGAGGAGTATGTAGTTGAAAGAGCTTGGCCAGGCTATTATCAGATCTGATATCTGGTCTGACGTGACACTAATTTATTGTGTAACCACTGGTAAGTCATTTTTTTTGGACCTCAGTTTCCTTATCTGTTAAAATGAAGTGGTGAGATAAAATAATCTGAGGTCCTGCCCTGCTCTAACATGCCATGATGTACCTCCTTCTGATCGGACTCTAAAATTTTCTAAATATGACCTCTGTCCCTCTCTTTCTAAATATGACTTTTTTTTTTAAATACACATTGAAGACCTTCGTCGTAATGATGACTCGGCGCATTTCCATAGACTGAAAGCAGACATCCTGGTATAGCAGAAATGGTATGGACTCAGGAGTCAGCCAGACCTGGATCCAATTCCTGGTTCTGCCCATTGTGCCCTTGGACCAGCTACCCTTCTTGACCTTCAGTCTCTTTATCTAAACCTAGGAATAATGCCATGAGAATGAAATAAGACAGTGTCATAAATCATCAGGGAATGGGCTGGATAGATATAGGTGCTCGTCAAGCATGAATTTCCTTCTTTTTTTCCACGCACAGACCTTTGTAAAGCACATCACCTACAGCATGCTGGAGGTCCCCACCTTGACTTTATGTATGAATCTGTAACTCAAAAGAGGAAGTGTTATCTTTCATGTTATTCTCTAAGCAGCTGGAATGAAAGTGTCTTGGACCAAAGGATAGATGTACTTGGAAGAGCTACTTTGATAAATGGCTTGGGTTGGGGATTGGGTGAGACCCCTGGGATTATTCTTAAGTAAAATAGATTATAGCTAAACTTCCTTCTGAAGAGGGAAATTCCTATTAACTGCACAACTGCGTCTTGCTGAACAAAGGGATTGAGTGGTGTATGTGAGTCCTGGAACACCGCTGAGTTACTCTGAATACTAGTGGAGAGGGATATTAGTGGGGCTAGGAGAAAGAGGGCCAGGTATGGCCATAAGAAAGAAAAGATTTTGGGGAAAAGATGGAAGCATTTAAACTGACTTTGTAAAAGCAGTTGGCCTACTAATGTCAATACACATGCATGGAGATGCAAGATGCTATTTTGAGACACAGGTACCCTCCATATTGGCACAGTGTTAAATCTATACATGTACAGAATCCACGGTGTGTTTGAGTGTCTGTATATGTGTGTGGGTGTGAGTGTGTGTGGCAATGTGGGGGAAGAATGAGAGAGACAGACAGAAGGAGAATGAATCCTCATGCCTGCATAATCTCATGTTCTCTGGCACCAAAGGCAGCTGTGGGCTAAGCCTTAGGGCCACCATGGTAGTCAGGGTTAAGAATGGACAGGGTCAGGACTGCTTTACTTGCAGAAGTGAGGCCAAAAACCCTGACCTGGCTTACCAGACCGAGCAGCATGGTAGAATATATAATATGACATTTCTCACTCACTTGCGTTGGCAGCCTGAACAATAATGTATTTTCCTGCTTGTGAGTGCAAAGTGTTCAATCATTACTAGGTACTGGCTTTGCTAGGTGCTAGGAATATAATAAAGAGCAAAGCAAGCATAGACTAGACCCTTCTGCCCTCAGGCAACTTATGCTTCTGTGGTGTGGACAGATGTGAAACATGTTGTGGTTGATGTGATGGGTGTCGTGAAATGGGATGTTTGGGATGCTGAGCGAGGAGATCACGGGTTGAATCTAGCCCCTGAGGATCTGAGAGTTTGGAATGCAGACAAGGAGGGGGAGAATGACAGAAGATGATGCTGGAAATGGACACAGGCCAGATCCTGAAGGGTTCATGAAATATGTTGAAGAATTTGAACTTGACCCTGGGGGCCACAGGGGGCCACTGAAGAGTTTTTAGCAGGGGGGTGGCATGCTTAGTTTTGCTTTCTAGAAAGATCACTTGGGTTTTACTGTGCATGTTGAGTCCTCCTTTAGAGCCAGGACCCTGGTGGTGCCTCTGCGATGAAAGATAACAGTGCCCCGTCAGGACCTGAGCCTGCATTCCTGGGTTAGGTGGCTATATTAAGTGAGCTGGGCCTTCCTTACAATCACCCAGCTCCCTGAACACCACTGAAACTGCATGATGATAACAGACATTTTAGGATATTTAATTTTAATTAACATTACTCAGTGCCTAAAATTTGCCAGACTAGGTCATTTCATGCTCACAACAGTCTTAGGAAACATAAAACAAGTTTCATTGTAGAGATAAGTGGAAGGAGGAAGAAGCTGACATTACGGAGTTCATCTATATTCCAGGTATGGAGCCAGGAGGTGGCCTTGCTAAATCCCATCTGAACATCTACGAGCTCAGGAGTGTTATCGTCACTTTAAGATAAGGAAGCTAACCTAGGAGGTGAAGGCAGACAAGGAAGTGGTGCAACTGGGGATTTCCCCCTAGTTCTTGGTTTGCAAGTCAAGTCCATTCTGCTAGGTAATCTCCTGAAAGCTTACTGGCAAATTTTCTCTTGTCTGGGAGAAGCATCTCTGTGCTTTGCCTGGGGAAGACAGAATAGAGCTCAGACAGGGCACCTGCAGAGGCACAGAGAGGGTGGACTCTGTCTAGCTCCTTGAGGATGGTCCAGCCTCTCACCCCCTCCTGTAGCCCTAGCAGAGGGGGAGAGAAAGCTTAGGGCTACAGCAGGCAGGCATCAAAGTTCCAAGGGACACGGGATCACATGGTGTCAGCACACACCTCAGCCTCTCAAGCTCAGCTGATGTGGAAAAGCACAGTCAGACAGGGACAAATGACAAGATGTAGCACAGTACAGTGAAAGGACGTATGTTTTTAGAGTCAGAGCTCTCTGGGTTTAAATGCAAACTTTGCTATTTAGGAGCCATGGAAACTTTGCACTATACCACATCACCTTGAGGCAACTTCCCTGCCTATGTGACCTTGACCAGGCCTCTTGGTGCCGCCATTTGGTAATTTGTAAAATGGAGATAATAATAGAATTTACCTGACAAATCACTGTGTGGATTAATGAAATAACACAATGCATTAGTCCAGTACCTTCATGTTCTAAATTTTCAATAAATGTGACCCATTACTGGCAACCCTTCTTCTGAGCCACATCTGTAAGATGAGGATAATTACACCCTGGGCATAGAATTTGGGTTGTGGTTTTGAATTAAGTGACAAAATGTGTACAGAGCATCTAGCAGAGTGATGAGCAACAGCTCAGTAAATAAGGAGTGTCCGACCCCTGTGTCTACTCTGTTGTCCTTTTCCCAGTCTGCGTAAGAGAAATCATAAGATGTCTTCACCAACTGCCAATAGGTGCTGAAAATCTTTAAGGCTGGTCCTTCACTTTGTCAGTCCTTGAGGGAGTAACTTAGATTGTGTTTGCTGCTACACTCCTTCTGTCTGCCTGCATGCTGGGCTGCCATGAGAGCCACACGGTTATAAAATGATTTTTCTCCCCAGATAGCAATTCTCCAACATTACCTCACTTTATCAATTACACACTTTTTTTGAGAAGCATTTTCCCTGCCCTGATCACAAAGGCTAATGAGGGGTGAGGCCTGCTCTGGACGGAATGGCAACAGCAATGCAGTTCCCCAAGGAGACTTTCAAGTCACTTTCAGTGATGCAGAAGTTCTCAAGGGGTCGAGGATTTAGCTCAAGGGGCAGAGCGCTTGCCTAGCAAGTGCACGGCCCTGAGTTTGATCCCCAGCACCAAAAAAGAGAAGTTCCCAGAGCCTTACCCAGAATGATGAACCGGGAGATGTGGGAGCTCCCATTGTCTTGGCATCGACACTCCACCCTGTCTCCACAGTTGGCAACAGAATGAGAGCCTAATGGTTTGGAAATCAGCTGCTTCCACTCAAGTCAACTTCCTTTTTATTGCCAGAAATTGACCTTCATAGCTTCTTTTATTTTCCATTCCATTTGCTTGCTTCTTTTTGCAGCAGAATGCATCACAAATCACCTGTTCTTTCTGTGTATCCTCTGTGCTTCCTTTCCCTCCCTCCCATTCCTTGCCTTCCCCTCCCTTCCCCTCCTCCTCTTAGGCTTACTCCAGTTAGCCTTCTGTTCCTGAGTCCTCACAAAACAGCCTTGGTCAAGGTCACTCAGTGAGCTGTGTGTTGTGCTATCCAATAGCTAATCTCAGGAATCACGGGTTCCTGGGAGCCGCTCCGTGGGATTCCTCAGGAGCATTTGCCACTGCCGTCTCATCTTTCCCAAAACACTTTCTTCGCTTGGCTTCTGGGTCATCCATCTCTTGTTCTTCATTCTACTTCCCCTTTTTAGTTTCTTCTAGATTCTTCTTGGTCTCATGACTTCAAAGGGTATCTTCTCATTTCTGTTTATAAACAATCTCTAAGTGACCTCATCCCGTAGCATAGCTTTAAACAGCATCTGGATTTGGATGACTCCAAACTTCCTATCTCAAACTTGACATTATCCCTTAAAGCCCAGACTTACATACAGGCCTCCCTACTCTACCTCTTGACATGGATGTTTAATGATCACCTCAATTTTAACATGTATCACATCAAACTCTTGATTTATTTTCTTTCAAATTTATTCTTTCTTTGGTTTACAGTTCATGGCCAGTTAATTTTTCTACTTAGTTCAAATATCATGGAGTTTTCCTTGATTCTTTGATTTCTTTCATACCTCACATTGAATTAGTCAATGAAAACCTGCCACACTTTTCAAAATATATGCCCAGTGTTTTGTTTCTTACCATCTCTAAATCTCTCTTCTAGTCTAAGTCACTTTGAATGACTGCCTGAATGATGAGGAAAATCCCCAACTGGTCTTCCTGCCTCCAGTTTTGCCCCTTCTCCTGCTTTTTATTTATTTATCAAATAGTAGCTAGCATGATCTTTTGAAAACAAAAACTAGATCATGTTATTTCTCCTCTCAGTTCTTCCAGTGGCTCCTCATTTCAGTCAGAATTAAATACAAAATCCTTATCAGCACCCATTGCTCAAGCAATCAATTTGAGAATGTTTTCCCCCAGAGAAGCTTTATACTTACTTTTTCTGGGTAACACAGGGCATGGTTGACCAGAAGTCCTTTTAGTGCTTTGCTGAATCTGGTAGCCTCAGGCTTAGCTATCCTACTGTGCCCTGGCTCAGGGCTCAGTTTCTACATTGCAGCCTTAGTTCTTACTGTTGCTCACAGTTCATGGTCTTTCCTTCTAGCCTTTTGGAGATTTATCCATCTCCTGAGAACCTAGTAATGTGGTGAAAATGATATTTTGTGTAGTACATAATGGTTTTTGAGTAGAAAAGCTCCTCACAGTGTTATGGGCATAGTTGTAAAAGTAGAGACATATTTTCACTGGTTTGACCCCCTTACTCACCTAGTTTTAGTTTTCTTTACTGCACTTAATCACAATCTGATGTATTACATATTTTTATCTATGTACTTATCTTATGTGTTTACACACGAAACTGCAAGACCCCACCCAGAGAGCAGGAATTTTGGTTAATTTTTTTGATGCCCTATCCTTAGTGCTTACAGTGTTTTACATGTAGTAGATGTTCAGTAAATATTGTTGAATGAAAAAGCAAGGACTTCTTTAATTTGATTCAAGAAAAGTGGTTATTTTAAGATGGACACACACAGAAAGATGGGGAATTCTCATGGTGATCCAAGAACAAGCAGAGTAACTAGGCTGGTCTCTGGAAAGATGGGAAGCAGTGGATGATCATGGCTCTAAGGTGATTTTGGATTCTTCAAGCAGGATCTAATGCTTGGCCATGAATTTACATCTGCTATCCCCACCTAATGTCTGCTTCCTCTCTTTCCTTTTGATTTTTCATGGTGTTTGACCTTGGTTTACCATTGTATGCACTCAAGGCATCATTTCAAATTCTTCCTTAATTACTACTTGAAAAATTACTCTCTCTCCTTGGGTCATATTCTCAAGAAAGAGGGTTAATTGAGTGTTGTTTTTTCCTTTCTTTTTCAAGTCAGGCCATGTTGTCTCTGGCTGGCCCATGGATTTTATGCATATATATATTGAAATGGGAACTCTCAAGTCAATCCAAGAATGGGAGAAATAACAGGCTGGGCTCTACAAGGCTGGGAAGCAGGTGATACCTCTGGATCTGAGGTGGCTCTGGTCTGTGGTCGGGTATTCATGCCCTGAGCCAGCCCAATATGGCAGGTCAAGAGGATGGTCAAATGAGATCAACCACCGCAACTGGGCAGCAGGGGTTGGAGGAGCATGAGTGGGTCACATAAGGGGACTGTTGCATTCAGAGATACCTTAAAAATAACAAGAGAAAATGAAAAATTGATCCAAAAGCTGCTAGACGATGCAAAGAAGACTCATCTAAGATATGTTGGAATAAGTGAAAAAAGCAATACAACACAAAGGGCATAAAAAAAACCTGTCTACAGAAATAGTAACAGAAAACATTCCAAATATAAGAAAAATATTAAACATGCAGATAAGTGAGGCATATAGAACCCCAAATAGCAATGGTTAAAAAACGATCTCTCCACAACACACCATAGTCAAAATCTCCAAAATCCAACACTAGGACAGAATCGTAAGAGGTGTTAGAGAAAAGTAGCAAATCACTTATAAAGGGAAATCCATTAGAATTACAGCAGACTTCTCAACACAACCTTAAAGGCCTGGAGAGCTTGGTGTGAATTCTTTTAAGCTCTAAAAGAAAATAACTTCATTATCTTCTTTTTTTTTTTGTGCGGGGGATCGAACTCAGGATCTTGCACTTGCTGAGCAAGCACTCTAACCACTGAGCTAAATCCCTAGCCCCGAGAAAATAATTTCAAACTCAAACTTGTATATCCTGCAAAACTATCTTTCAAAACTGATGGAGAAATGATATATTCCCATGACAAAGAGCACCACAAGAACTTCATGACCACTAAACCAGCACTACAAAAAAAATTTCTCAAGGATATCCTAGAAAGAGACAATGAAGCTAATGGTGCCAAAAAGAAGAATAGAATGAATACACCAGTCAAGGTGAGCAGTTAAGCAGAAAGGACAAAAAAATAAAGGAAATCAGCAACAGGAAAATAATGCAATGACAGGAATTAGTCAGTACTTTTCAGTAATAACTTTCAATGAGAATGGGCTCAATGCCCCAATCAAAAGACACAGATTGGCAGCATGGATCAAGAAACAAAACCCAACCATATACTGTATACAAGAAACGCACTAAATCCAAAATAAAATTCACAGATTAAAAATCGAAAGATAGAAAACAATATTCTGTGCAATGGGAACCTGGAAAAAGTCAGTAGTAGCTATGCTAATTTCAGACAAAGTAGATTTCAAGTCAAACTTATCAGAAGAGGCAAAGAAAATCACTACATCTTGGTTAAGGAGGAGGTTCAACAAGAAGAGATAACACTAATAAATATATATGCAGCAAACACTGGCATGTCCGACTTCATAAAACAAACAATACTGGACATAAAAAAATCACATAAATACCAACACAATTATAAGGGACCTCAATATCCTACTGTCACAAATAGGCAGGTGAACTAGACAAAAAAATCAACAAAGAAATATCAGAGTTGAACCCAATATTCAAACAAATAGACTTAGGAGATATCTAGTATCCCACCCAACAACAGAATACACATTCCCACATTCTTCTCAGAAGCACATGGCATTTTCTCCAAAAATAAACCACATTGCTCGCACATAAAACATGCTTAAGCAAGTGCAAAAGAACAAAAATTATCCCATGCACACTATCAAAACCTAGTGCAATGAAGTCAGAAATCAACAGCAAAAGCAACCACAGAAATTATGCAAACATATGGAAATTAAACAACATGCTTTGGAATAATCAATGGGCCACAGAAGAAATCAAGGAAGAAATTAGACAGTTCCTAAATCAAACAATAATGCCAGCACAACATATTAGAATCCATATGACACAATGAAAGCCATCCTAAAAGGGAAATTTATAGCAGTGAATGTCCACATCAACAGAGCAGAACAAGTTCAAATAAATAACCTAATGATGCACCTGAAGGTCCTAGAAAAAGAAGAACAATCTAAATCCAAAGCTAGTACATGGAAGGAAATTATAACGATCAGAGCAGAAATTAATGAAATTGAGACTAAAAAATAAAAAGAACCAATGAACTGAAGGGCTGGTTCTTTGAAAGAATAAAAAAAAATAGATAACTCCCTAGCCCTTCTTACAAAAAGAAAAGAAAGAAAAGACCCAAATCAATGCAATTAGAAATGAGAAAGGCAAAATCACAATAGACATTGTCAAAGTCCAGAAGATTATTAGTAACTACTTTGAGGATCTGTGCTTTAATAAATTTTAGAATTCAGTAGAAATGGATAGATAGAGTGACACCTTGATTCAGGAACTTAATTCTTCCTACAGCTCTCGTCATAAGCCAAATTGGATGAGAACTGAATCAAATTTCCTCATAAGGTCGACACTGAACCTAACCATTGAATTTGATTATGTCCTCATCCAATTTGGTTTGTGACCAGAGTAGTAGAAAGAATTAAATTTGTGAACTGGGGTACCTCTGTACATATGAACAACCCAAACCAAACCAAGAAGATATTAAAAACCCTGAACAATCAAGTAACAGGCAATGAAATTGAAGAAGTAATAAAAAATCTACCAACTAAGAAAAACCCAAGTCCCAGTGGATTCACTGCCAAGTTCTACAAGAACTGTAGGGAAGATCTAAATCCAATACTTCTCAAACTCTTTAATGAAATTGCAAAGGAAAGAGTACCATTACCCTATCTCCAAAACCAGAAAAGGACCCAAGCAAAAAAGAGAAGTACAGGCCAATCTCTTTAATGACCATAGACACAAAATTCTTCAACTAGATACTGGCAAAACAATGCAACAGTTGAAAAGGTCATACATTATAACCAAGTAGGATTCATCCCAGCGATGCAGGGATGGTTCAACATACACAAATCAATAAATGTAATATGTCACATAAATAGATGCAGGGACAAAAATCACATGATCATTTTAATTGACACAGAGAAGGCCTTTAACAAAACCCAATATCCATTTGTGACAAAAACCCTGAAAACATGGGCACAGCAAGACCTTATCTCAAGCTGATAAAGGTCATCTGTGACAGACCATTGGCCAATATGATATTAAATGGGGAAAGGCTAAAAGCTTTCCCTTTAAAAGCACGAATAAGACAAAGATGTCTACTATGACTGCTCCTGTTCAATGTAATTCTGAAAAAGATGCAAATCAATGCAATTAGAAATGAAAAAAGCTAAATCACAATAGATACTCCCCAAGTCCAGATTATTAGTAATTACTTTAACAACCTGTACTTTAATAAACTGGTGAATTCAGAAGAAATGCATAGATTCCTAGATACATATGAACTACCAAAATTGAAGCAAGAAAGTAGAAAAATATTAGCCAGAGCAATCAGGCAACAGAAAGAAATAAAAGGGATATGTATAGGAAAGAAAGAAGTCGAATTATCATTATTTGCATGACATGATCCTCTGCATAAAAGAAAAAAATTCCACCAAAAACTCCTAGAATTAACCACATTTGGTAGCATAGCAGGATATAAAGTCAACACACAAAAATCAATATTGTTCTTGTAAACCAATAATAAATTCACTGAGAAAGGAATTAGGGAAACAATACCTTTCACAATAGCATCAAGAAAAATTAAACAACTGGGAATTAACCTAAACAAGGAAGTGAAAGACCTCTACAATGAAAACTACAGATCAATGAGGACATCAGAAGATGGAAAGATACTCCTTTTTCCTAGACAGGCAGGATGAATATAGTCAAAATGGCCATACTTCCAAAACTGATATACAGATTTATCACAATCCCAAAGTACCAGCAGCATTCCTCACAGAAGTGGAGAAAACAATCATACAGTTTATATGGAACCAAGAGACCTAGAATAGCAGCAGCCCTCCTGGGCAATAAGAGCATAACAGGAGGCATCATAATCCTGGAGTTCAAGTTATGTTACACAGCTACAGTCATAAAAACAGCACAGTATTGGCTGAAAGTAGACATGTGGATCAGAGGAATAGAATAGAGGCTGCAGAAACAACTGCAGGCACATTCAACTATCCAATGTTTGACAAAAGGGACAAAAATTTAGGCTGGAGGAAAGATATCCTCTTTAACATCTTGTGTGAGAAACCAAAAAGGTAAATCAGAACCGAAGTGGGTGATAGATATTGGGAAGTAGGAAGAAAATGTTCAAATGGGAAGGGAACAAGAGAGGAGGGAAGGGCAGGAGAATGAAGGGAAAAGGAAAAAGAATAGAAGGGAAAAAATGGAAATAAAGCTTTTGTAAATAAGGAGAGGAAGAAGGGCTGAATGGAGGGGAGAGGAATAGGGAAAAAAGAACAATCAAGATATATTACATACAGGTACAAATTCTCTATGGTGAGTGTGATCATCATGTATATAAAAAGTGTACCAATAAATTAATTTAAACAAAATAGTACTGGGAAAGCTGACTACTCACAGGCAGAAGATTGAATCTAGACTCATATCTCTCACCATGTACTAAACTAAAAAAAATTGATCAAAGATCTAAATGTCAAAACAAAAACACTTCACCTAATAGAAGATAAAATATGTAAAACTCTTGAAGACATAGGTGTAGGCTAGGAATTTCTGTACAGAATCCCAGTTGCACAAGAAATAATTCCAAGAATCAACGAATGAGATCATATCAAATTAAAAAGCTTTTACGCAGCAAAGGAAGCAACCAATAGGGTGAAGAGGCAACCTATAGAATGGGAAGAAAATTTTGCCAGCTATGCCTCTGATGGAGGAGTAATATCAGAATATATAAAGAATTTAAAAAATGTAGACCTCCCCCAAATAAAAGATGTAATCAAAAATTGGGCAGCGGAAATGAACAGACACTTCTCAGAAGAAGAAATACAAATGGCCAATAAATACATGAAGAAGTGTTCAACATTTCTGGCTATTAGAGAAATGTAAATTAAAACAATACTGAGATTCCATCTTACTCCAGAAAGAGTGGATATTATCAATAATAACAAATAATAACAAACACTGGCAAAGATGTAGGGGAAAAGGAGCCCTTATACATTGTTGGCAGGAATGTAATTTGGTGCAACCACTACAGAAATTAAAAAAACTAAAACTAAAAATTCCATTTGACCTTTCTATTTGTCTTCTAGGTATTCTCCCTAAAGAGTTACGGATATTATATTACAGTGATGCATGCATACACATATTTATAGCAACACAGTTCACAGCAGCTCAATTTTGGAAGTGGCCTATATGTCCATCAATAGATGAATGGAGTATTACTCTTCCTTAAAGAAGGATAAACTTGAGTCACTTGTAGGAAAATGGATGCACCTTGAGAACATAATGTTAAGTGAAATAAATCAAGCACATAATCTTAAATATCTCGTGGTTTCTCTCATATAAGAAACTCAAAATACAAATAAAGGGGAAAATAAAAGGTAAATAATAGGAAATAGGGAGGTAGATCTTTTGCGAATGGAAAGTGGACCAAGAGATGGAGGGAGGGGGAAGGGAGGAAGGAGAAGGGGTTAAAGAAAAGAATTAAGATGTGTTATGTATACATAACCAATCCGCATGAGGAATGTGATCATTATGTACTACAACATGTGCTAAAAAATGGAAGAAAAAGTATGTTTAAAAATAAACATAGTTTGGGGATTTGATAGGCAAAAGTTGGAGGAGGGGATAATGTTTCTGATTCTTTCAAAGGACCTGACCTTTCTTGCTATTCTTCAGACAGCCCGTTCATTCCTTTCCTACTTTAGCTCTTTGCGCTGGCTGTCCCCCTACCTGGGAAACCCTTCCCCCGGATACCCTGATGGCTTGCTCCATGCTCGAGATCCCTTCCCTAGACTCTGTCTAGTGCAGCCCCTGACTTCTTTATCCTTTTTCCTTGACTGATGTTTCTTGCTAGCACTTATCACCCTCAGATTCTGGGTCATACAGTGACTTGTTTATGATGTCTTCCCTCACTAGGGTATAAGTTTCATGCGGGCAATGATTTTGTTTAGTCTGTTTACCACTTTAATTAGCAATAATCGCGCCTCGGATAAACCTCATTGACTACGATACCGCCATTGCGCAAAGCTGTTTACTACTTTATAGTCACCTTAGTGTTAAGTATACCGTTTGCTTCGATAAAGATACTTTAAAGGATTAAATTTAAAGGGGCACGACACATCTAGGAACAGAAGGGAGGCCAGTGTAGTTAGAGTTTAATGGGCAAGAGGGAGGATGGCAAGAGAAAACGTGAGGCAGGTGGGCAGGGGTCACAGCACTGCAGGACAATGTGGACTTTGTTCTTGAGTCGAATCTTCATTCTGTGAGCAATGTAAAGCCAGTCACGTCTTAGTGAATGGGGGTGTTGGAATGAAATTTCCATTTTAAATGAGTTTTCTGGTTTTATGGCTTGGGCCAGGGGAATGTGGATGGATAGAGAGCAGCCTCTAGGTATAACAGAGATAATGGTGCCTTGGATTGGGGTGATGGTGGTGGAAATGGGAAGAAGAACTCAAGTAATATTTATGACATCAAATCGATGGGACATGGAAATAGATCTGGATGTGATAAGTGAGACAGAAGTCAAGAATCAGTCCAAGTTTTCTGACTTTTGAAGCTAATGGATGGTGGTCCATTTGCTAAAAATGGAATTTTGGAGAAAGTTATACGTAAGGGTAGGAATAGATCGGGGGAGAGTTGGAAAAACTGAAGCCCATACTAAACCCCAAAACAATGGAATTTAAGATTTTAATTTGATCCTAGGTATTCAAGCCCAAGGACCTTGGAATTTAGTGGATTGATTCACCCAGAAATACTTATTGAACATTTGCTTCTGGCACTAATTGGACTTAGTTGGATTTTCCCCTCAAGCTGGGGAGTCAGATTAAATTACTGTACAAATTTTTAAAAATCTATAACTTCAGACATCTGAGGAAAAACAAGCACCAATAAAGTGATTAAAAGCGGAGGGAGTGGGAGGTGGGTATTTTAGGCAGGATGATCAGGGACGGGCTTTCTGAAGGTGATGTTTGAAGGAGCCTTTGAGAGGGGAAGGAGTCATTCACACACGGTGAGTGAGAAGGGCAGTGGGGCAGGAGCAAAGTGGGTGGTAGGATGATCTGTAGGGGAAAGGCTGGAAGAAGCATGGGGGAGAGAGGAGGTCAGCCCTTTCTCAAGTATTTGGAACCTGAAAATTACTGTAATTACATGTACTGAGAAACCATCCCTGGAAAAGGAGTGATCTCATCTGTTTCCAAAAGTCACTGCAGCTGCTAGGTCAAGAAGGGACCAGAAGGGGCAGGACAGAAGGAGGCAAACCAGGAAAGACTTTCCTGTACGAATCGAGGTGCACAGTTATCGTGAAAGGGCTGGTGGGGGAGATTGGCAGGACGTCTAAGTAGCAGCCTGAGAGAAAAAGGAGCAGGCAAGTGACAAGACGGGGAAAGTAAATCTGCCAATTAAGCAAGGCAGAGCTGTTTACCCTGAGATAAGAAGGTGGGATGTCCAGGCAAATTGGATGAGAACAGCACAAGTAAAGATGGTGTCAAATCTGACCAAAGTTGACCTAACCTTCGTTATACCTTTGTTAAAGTGCACATCTATAGTACGACCTTCCCTCAGACAGTGAGCATCACACACTTCTAAGCACATTTTAGGCCTGTACAAACTCACACCTGAGCAGTAACTATACTCTCCCCCTCAATCTGGAGACTCCTGCCCCTTGAAAAATCTCATGAATAATTAATAACTTTGCTTTGAGACTCTATAATACTGAGGTGTATCCTTTATTAGGTGCTGCTCTGTCTGTGGAGTAGCTGGCTCTCTGTATAGTACCCAACTTCAGTGTCTTTTTCCTGGGGCTGCCTACAAGGCAGTCAGCTGCAAGGGTGATCAAAATATGGAGTGAATATTCAAATTAAAAATTTATTATGTAAAAGATATATTGTCCTAAGCTCCTCAAAATACTCCTCCTCACTTCAAATACACTTATCTCATCTTTCTTGCCACTTTCTGATTAAAAAAAAATACTGTGGATGCAACTGATGAGTGCCATTCAACAGAAAGGTGGGCTTATAGAGACATTAAGGTGTGTACTCATCCACCTTATTTACTAGATGTGGCATGGTGTTAGTTACCTTTTTAGAGTCAATGGTTTGGAAGAGAGCAGATTTAATACAGGACATTTACACATTACCACATTCACACACGCAAGCCAAATGTAGGAAGAATGTAGAACATCTATCTATGCACTGGAGACCCGAAAGATCCAATCAAGGGCTGGGAGTCCATGTCTGCACTAAAAGGCTGAAGAAATCTATACTGGAACTAGGATACGATGCTCACAGCAGAGGTGAAGACCAGAGCTCCCCTGAAATGAGCAGCAGCTATCCTTGATGACAGCAAGGCCCCGAGCTCCTTTTGTGACGAGAATAGCTGAGTTCTCTTCCAGAAAACCAGCTACAACAGAGCTTCTCCTGGGAAACAGCTGGCTCCTATCTTCTGCTCCCTTCTCCTTTATGTTGTGTCAGCAACAATCTTTGGATGGGTCTTCTACACCCAGAACCACGATAACTCAGTTCAGCCAGGTGTTCCTGTCCAAGCTGCCCATAGCAACTCACCACAGTCACCATGTGTCTTCTGGCTCTTCCCAAAAGAAAAAAACTGACTTTGAAAGATAAACATTTTGAATTGATTCAAGACATTAAAGTAACCATGACATCCTAGTAAAGACACCCATGAAAGAGGACTTCTAGAACTGCTTCAGAAAGTGGCAAGAGTGACGGGATAAACGTGTTTAAAGGGAGGAGGAGTATCTTGAGGGAGATTAATGGCAATGTGTCTTTTATTTTGATAAATTAAAAAAATTGAAAATATTCACCACAGCTTTCAATCATGCCACACATATGTTTCTTTCCTATCATAAACTTTCATTTTGGTCTTACTTTAATACTAGTCCATGTTTGGTTTCCATCTACTGTGGCTGAGTCCATGCTAGCTGGTGGCCATGGTGACCAGGCAGGTGATGGGTGTAGAGATGGAGTGGATGGGTGGCTTTGAGAAGCTTTCGAGGGCAGAGTGGCTAGGACGTGCTGCTGGGTTGGGTGTGGGTGTGAATGTGATTCTGTCCCGAGCATTCAGGTGAACGGGGGCGGTGTTATCTGAGATGTGTGTGTGGAGTGCAGAGCTTTAGTGGACTTGAGGATATCAGCTTGCTGGAAAGGGACAGGGTTTATTTAGTCCACGCAGATGGTGAAGTTAGCCTGACTAAGAGAGGGAGACTCTAGGCTAGTGTGCAGTAGAGTTCTCCAGGGAGGTGAAGGTGTGACTCTGAGGTCCTGTGTGGCAGCAGCGATGTGGCAACAGAGTGGTTGAGCCCCCAGGAAGGTGTTCTCCTATGAGATGGTAACCAACAGGAAAAGAGCAGAGGACGCCTCCTGAGCTGCCCACTTCTACCTTGGAGCCCGTGGAACTAAGAGAATGAGGTCTGGAGGACGTTGGTCCGGGTTAGCCTTGGAGATTGGGAAGAACTTGGACTTCAGGGACCCCAGAAGTACAGGAAGACACCAGAGGATGTTGTGGAGGAATGCGAGTGGGGTGAGTAGCTTGAGGTCCGTCCAGTTTGATGAGGAATTTTGGGAGAGGACAGTGGTACGTTTCAATATCTAGAGTGGATCAGTTTTTAAACAGTCTCTCTTTTATCCAACAAAATTATTTTTATCACTACTCAAAGAATGAATACAGTAATAGTAATAATAATCAGAAAAGAAACTCAGAAAAAGGTTTCTTTTATTGAACTCCATATATATTATCACACCAATGAAATAAGTAAAGATAAATGAATAAAATATTATAGAAAAAATTTAAATGTAAGGGATTAATAATTTGTAATCATAAAAATGTATATTTTGAATCTAGGGGGAAAATATATACCTATGTATCGGTCTATCATAATAACAAACGATGACATTACAATGTATGTGTTCTTGATTCTTTCTGCTGCTTCAAAACAAGCAACATTTAGAAAAGAAGAATTACTTTTAATGTTAAAAACATTATTCAATTCTAGTAAAATAGTTCATGGGTGAGCTAAATTTTACGCTTCTAAATAAAAGACAGTACCTTGCCGTTTGAATTATTTCACTGTTTTGAAAATGCGTACACAAATAAAAGTTCCATGTGGCCCCACAGAATGACAGAATCGAAGACTCTTAGGTTCAGCGTCTTTGTTTTATTGTCACTGTGCTATCATTGTTTATTTAGGAACATCGCCTTACATACAGGAATATGTTGTGTCAAGGGAGCTGAAGACAGAAGCTGCTCCTGAAGGGAACTGGAACGAGTGTCAGGACGCTTGGGGAATGGATATGTTCCGGGTCCCCATGTGTGGGGTCACCTGTGTACCCCACGGGGCTCTGCACCGACCTGCACAAGGAAGTCTATGTTCATTAGGGAATAAACACTGGAAAGGGCTAATATGAATATAGGTTGTATAGACCTGTATATTAAATATATATATTTTGAAGTGCAACAGTAACCACAGCAATTGTTAGCATTTTACCAACCTGAGAATTTTTGGATGAAGAGTATGTTATCACTGATGACATGCAGAATTGTCAGTACTGGGTGCAGATAAAGAGACTGACTTTCAGTCAGTTTTCTTACTCTGTCAGGGATTTCTACAGGCAACATACCTTTATTGCACTCCTCCCCTACTTGCTGGGGCTGGCAGGTGGGGCAAAGTTTAGCTCATGGTGGGGGCAACAGCAGGTGATGAGGTGATGGGATCTGCCTGAGTCGGGGGAGGTGCAAAGCATCCTCCTCCAAGAGGCCCCACTGGGAGCTTCGAGGGTGGGGATTACCCCAGTCCTAGGTCTTCGGTGGTCTCTGCCAGCAGTGTTCTGTGTGCGATGGCACAGACGGTGCTGGGCTTCCTGCCTGCTAGAGCACAGAAGCTCTGACTGCATCTTTGTCTCTGTCCTTTGTTCCCTTCTCATCGCTTTTTTTGATATTTTGTCTGCCTTTCCCTTTATTTCTTTCTCCTTCTGTCTCCCCCAGTCTCCTTCTCTCTGAGGCTATTTCTTGGCTCCTCTCTTGGTCTCGGGGTCTCCTTCTCACCTCTCTGTCCCTATTCCTACCTGACTGTCTCTCTTCTCCCCGTCACTCTCAGGTCCACTGTTCTGCCTCTCTGCCTCAGCCTCACTGTACACAACTCAGTCTAAGTTTCTGTGTTGGAGCATGAAGTGGTATGAGGGAGCAGCTGGGACACTTCAGACTGCACGCCCCCGGCTTCTGTGGGACACTCTTCCCTCTTTCTTAGTCTCTCTTTTGGGGCATCTCTAGAAGCCAGAGGTTGACCCCACCCTGCTGATCAAGCCTGAGAGCTGGTGGTGGACAGTGGCCACTAAATCAGCAGGTGGGGTTGGCTGAATACAGAAGCAGCAGCCCCGTGGATGGGCGGGGAGGGGTGTGGGCAGGAGAAAGACGGGGTGTTTGCAGAGTGGAACTCGGCTGGAGTTTGAAGGATATTCAGTCCTGTCTTCGAGGACCCCGAGTTCCCCTCTCTGGCATTGCCTGGGGCAAGAGGAGTGCCCACTTTTTGGGTGACACTCTCGCTGATTTTCTCAGTGTCTTTGCACCAGCCTGTTCTCTCTACCAGGAATGATCGTCTCCTAAACATGCGAATGGCTCACTCTTTCACCAATTCAAGTCTTTGCTCAAATATCCTTCTAAGGAAGTCTGCCCCAATCATCTTATTCTTGCAGACCTTTCCATTCAATTCCCCTTTCCTGTATAGCATCCTCACCTAACACACAGACAGCTGATTAGCTATTTTCTATCGTCTGTCTTCCTCAGTGGCAGGTAAGCTCACCCAGGACAGAGAATTCTGTCTGTCTTGCCGAAGGCTGTTTTCCCAGTTCTTACAACAGAGTCTAGCACTTCAGAGGCACCTGCTGAATGTTTGTTGAATGACTGTAGACAGCCAGGTTAGAGTGGGTGCTGCCATTGTAAGGGCCAGCATTTACCGAGTGACTGCACTTCTCTGACTCAGCAGTGTCTGGCATCTCTGAGCTGGTGCTCCCTTGTGCCCCATGGCAGTGCCCTTTCTCTGGTGGCAGGGAGAGTCCCTGCACAGCCTTTGGAAGTGCTGGCCCCTGCCTTCCTCAGCGCCTCTCTTGTTCTCCAGGCAGCTTTGACCTCTGTTTCCACCTGCTCTCCCTCCACGCTCCACCGAACACCTCCACCGAACACCTGTGGCTCTCGCGAGATCATGAGCCTCTGAGTCAGCCATGACTCGCATCCTTACTTCATCTTTGACAAGTGGCTTAACCCCTCTGGATCTCAGTTTCTCCACCTAGAAAATGGATTATAACATAATACAATATAACTTATTACAACGAACCTAACGTCCTCCCGACAGAGCAGACTGAGCATTAATAGCCTTCTCTGAAATGGTCCATTCTCGGCAGCGGCACTCCGTCCCAACGTCCTGAGGCTGCTGGAGGCTGTACCTGCCTGCTGCACGTCAAGAGACACAGCTGTGACAGTGTTCGGTGAGCGCCCGGCCAAGCCCCTGCTCAGTGAGGCCCTACGCTCACGGCGGCACGGGCAGCGAGTGAGCCTGTCTGTGACTGAACTTGTCGAGTGCTGCCTGTGCTGCGGGGCGTCCGGCCGAAGCCACAGTGAGGAAACCACCTTCCCGTTGTCCACATGTGCAGACGAGCTTGGGGCACACCTGCCTGCTCCCTTTGGCATGCTGGGCCTTTGGAAGGAACAGAGGACTCTGAGAGGGACAGAGCCCCTCTGCATTAACCAAGAATGGTCCTCCAGACTCTGCACAGGCCATTTTTACCATTTGTGAAAGACAGCGCTTGAGCATTCCTTCTGATTCTGAAAATGTAGTTTTGAGACTATCAGGTTCTTCACCCAGCTGAAGTTTCTTCCACCAACAGTTTTTTGTTGCTCTTCACAGTTTGAAAGGTGAGAAGCAAATGCTCAGGTCTGGTGTACCCAGAGGCAAGTTCCTTCTCCCTTCATGCCTCCTGGAGCCTGGGAAGGAATTTCTGGTCAGCCGCGGGCAGCTAGCTCCCTAGAACACTGCTAAATCCAAAGCAGTCTGGGTGGAAGAGAAGCAGGCACTGGAGTGTGCTCAGCTAATTAGCAAAGTGTGCAGCATCCTTCTCAGCTGAGCATCGTTTCTCTAATGATCTTGTGCCTGTGAAACCCACAAATGCATTTGCTTGGAGATTGTTTTCTTTGACTCATTCAATACGATGTATCGAGTGCCTACTCTGCTAGTTGTAGGCTAGGTACAGAGAATAACGTTGTGCAAGACCAGACACTGAACCCACCTGCTTGGCACTGTAGCTAAAGGGGATGCACCTTCTCACCAGTAAGTGTTCCCACCCTTGCAAGAAATGGCAGTCAGCTGCCCTATCAGGGGGATTGAAGAGAGGCCGGTGTTTCCATTAGAGGCCAATGGGTACAAGAAGTAGAAATCCTCTCAAGTTAGCTTGACCACAAGGGTTTGTTGTAAAGGAATTTGAGGACTCCAGGTGCAGGATGCATGGTCACACCTTGTGTGTCTTAGCATCATCAGGCAGCTACTCTGCCCTTTTGACCCTCTCTCCAAGGGCCGTCATAACACCCCTAAATTGTGACCTCAAGTCCTGAAGTCTAGGAGACTTTCTAGTTTGACTCCTTATATTATCAAGGATCCAGCAGGACCAAGATGGGGCACTCTAAAGGGGATGATCCAGGAAAGTCTATGGAAGGGATCGTTTAAGCAGTTTTCCTTTGGAAAACAAGGAATGCCAGAGCCCCCTGAGGCTGGCTTCATGGAAAATCCTCTCCTCCTGTAGACCAGAAGGGGTGTAGATTGGGAAGGACTGCAGGGCTGGGAGGAACTGTGGCCTTAGGTCGAAGAATGCAGGCACTGCCAATGTAGCTTGGAAGTAGGGGACCTGGGGAAAGAAGTTCCCCCACTTCTTCTTAGTCCACTTTTCCATGCCCTGCGGGTGCCTTGTGCTGGCCAAAGCTGGCTGCAGTCGAGGTCTGAGAGGCCAGGAGATGAATCCACAGGTGGAGGCTAGCCTCCCAGGGCACAGAGTAGGCAGAGAAGGGTGGAGTGGAAGTTGAAGGGCACACGGAGAATGTCTGTGATGACCTTATGTTGTCTCTTCTCTTTCCTTCAGATGCCCCAGCCAGAGAATCCAGTTGTATCAGCTCAGAATGAGGCAGCAGCAGGAGGAGTTCAGAAGATCAGCCTCACCCTCATTTTCAGGATGAACAAAGCAGGCGGAGGCATCACCAGGGAACACAGGTAATGAGCGTTAGTGCCATTGTGCCACAAATGCCTGGGAGCCACGTATTTAAGTAAGCTGGCCTGCTCTGGCTGTTCTCTCAGGACCACTCTTGGCCTGAGGTGTGGACATAATTACTGGGTCTCTGACTGGATATTTCAACAGATGCCATATTCGAGTGTGTCTTTAAAAATCATTAGAGGCGTTTAAAGGTCATGTGCGTCTTTTAAAGTACTTCCCAGCCCAGCAGAATACTCTTCCTGACATTCTGCTGGATACATTGTGGAGTGTGTGGCCCAGCCTCCTGGACTCCCATATAGCTCTCCATGTATGTTCTGACTCCATGATCGTCTCTACCTGGGCTTGCCCTCAGGGCTGCGGGCAATGTGGAGGCACTACATCTTTGAAAGAGTTACAGCCTGAGCTTCACGGGTCCCTGACTCTTGATACGGGCTCGGGGTGAACTTTCGACTTGGCTGTTCTTGGGGTCAGTACTGCCACCTTAAAGGGATCCACCTCCTTTCCAGTTCAGGTCAGTATTTTCCCAAGAGGTCTCGGTAGAATTGTGCTCACACCTTCTGAGATACATCTTCCTTTCTGGGGACCTTTAAAGGAAGAGGTTTCTTGTGGGAGAATCTGAAACTCCTCTGCCTAGAAAGCTCTCCTAGGTGCCTGATTTCCTCTGGGTGTAACTTAAGCTTGTTTGGTTTAGTGAGAACAGAGTAGTCACTTGAGTTGTGTTTGGAGGCCAGCACAGCCTACTTTTCACAGCACAGGGAATGATGAGAAGCTTCCCAGCTGGCACAGCAGCCATTCTGGGGTGCCAGCTGTGTGCAGTGGCTGCCAGCTGTGAGGACTTGCACTCCCCCTGGTTGTATAGATTGGGTCACATCTGTGTAGGCTAGGGTGCCAGTCAGTTGTATGGATGTGTGTGCCAGCTGTGTGCTTTTGGGTACCAGCCAGATGTGCAGACAAGTTCCAGCTGTGTGGACTGGATTGCCAGCCAGCTGTGTAAACTAGGTTCTAGATATGTAGACTGGAGTGCTAGTCATAAGGATTAAGGTGCCAGTCAGTTGTATGAATCTGAGGGCCAGCTGTGTGCTTCAGGGTGTCTGCCAGGTGTAGGGCCTGGGAGTCAGCTGTGTGGACTGCATTGCCAGCCAGAGGTGTAAACTGGATTTATCTGTGTGGATTGGGATGCCCCTAACTGTGTGGGCCTGAGGGCCAGCCAGCTGTGTGGGCAGGGGTACCATTTGGGAAAATAAGGGTGCCCAAATGGGCCAAGTGGAAACCAGAACCCATCTGCACTGTTCAATTACTGCATGTGCTTCTGTTTATGGCACAAACAATTTCAGTAAATCAAGGTCACTGAATCAAATCGACTGTACCCAGTGACTTCGGCTGCAGAAGGGCAGATGTGTTTCTCTGACAGGAAGAAAAGAAAACACCCTCAAGAATAATAAACCATCATTAAGAATGGGCCAGATCTTTCAGAATCTGATTTTCAAGGGAAAGGATGATTATTTAAGATGTTAATTTGTTTGACAAGTATTTGTTGAATGCCTGTGATATGCCAGACATTGCGCGAATAATATCACTTGAAACTGGTGACCAAGGGTCAAGGTAAAATATTTGGAGTTATTTTTATATTACTCAGATTCTCCATGTGTGGACTCCATGGCTGAGGCCAGCAGGGGTTAGAGAGAGTCTTATCTTCATCCTTCTCTTCCCTGGAGGAAGAGTTTTCACCCTCATCTGCAAGAGTCCAGCGGCACAGCTGGCTTCATCAGGAGCAACCATGAAGGACCTAGGAAGGGCAGCAATTGCACCCCTGAGTCAGAGGCCCTCAGGGGTGCTGGGAGTCCCCAGGGGCAAGAGATGGGCGTATAGCTGAGCAAGTCTGGATGGTTCTGCAAAGAGAGATGATTCCCTGACTTATCTAGTCAGCCAGTTCAATTATTTATGCACTGTTTTTCATCATTCTTCCCTCTTTTCAGTCACCTCCTAGAATTTTGCTGTCATTTCATGGAAATGCATTTCATGGTTACTTTGAAAAATATAAAGAAGCAAAGGTAGAGCAGTTCATACTAACTTTCCAAAAGAATTGGAAAGATATATACAAGTCTATATACATAGACATACACATAAACACACAGAGATAGTAGTCCCCCCTTATCTGAAGGTAATGTATTCCACGATGTTTCGTGGGTGCCTGAAACCACGCATGCTCCCCAATCCTGTCTATACCACATACATATGTGGTGCCGTTTAATTTATAAGTGAGGCACGATAAGAGATTAACAACAACTAGTAAATAAAATAGAACAATTATAACAATACACTGTAATAAAAGTTAAAGAATGTAGACTTTCTTTGTTTCAAAATATCTTTTTGTATTATATTTCAGACTTTGACCTTTGCTTACTGAAACCACAGAAAGCAAAACCACAGATAATGGTGGGAGGACTACTGTATAGTCAATTCTTGCTACACATGGAAGCTGTATTTTACAAATTTAAGACAAGCACTGACTTAGTGAATAATGAACCATTACTTCTAGAGAGAGAAGAGTTAGGTTCCTGTGAGCCTACAGTCACATTTCTGTCAACTGACCTGTAACTTTATATTACGTGTTTCTCTTTAAAGATACTTTATTTAATCTATTTGTTTTGATTAACATTGAACTCACAACCCAAAGAACCATAACTCATGCCTGAATGAAGCTTACCTAACACACATATTGGCTCTGTAAGGCACGCCAGCCTTCCCGCATTTAGGAACACCAGACAGTGTTCCTGTGTGGGGACCATTTTAAATAGCGAAATCATCAACAAAAAGCATAAGAATACAAAAAATCTGAAACCAGCCAGACTGCGAAGAGGACATTTATTTACAGCATGAGAGCTGAAACAAGCAGGCAGAGGGTCACCTGTGTGACGTTAGCCGGGAACATGTGCGTGCCAAGGGCTGGAATTTTGTACTGCTCTGTGTCCAGGCAAGAATGACTGTGAAAGCACTGAGAATATTGATTTTGGAGTCACAAATAAATTTTAGCAAGCAGATGAATTCACAAACATGGAATTTGTGAATATTAAAGATTGACTATATATATTTAAGAATATCTGTGTGTGTACACACACACACACACACACACACACACACACACACACACACACAGAGGATATATTACTCTGTGGCCAGGGGCTCAAGCAGCAAGAAGAGGGTATGTGACACTTCAGAGTCAAGCCATGTTAAAATGGGTCCTTTTCAGATCACCTCCATACTAGGTGTCTTTCCAGGATTGGGGAGGGAATGGTGCACACTGGAGTTTCTAAATCTGCGGTTCTGTTGATCTTGTTAGAAGATGAGTTATTAAGTTTAGATTTTTTTTTTTGGTGCTGGGGATTGAATTCAGGGCCTTGCACTTGCAAGGCAAGCACTCTAACCACTGAGCTAAATCCCCAGCCCCGAGTTACTAAGTTTAGAATAAACTCTAGGGAGAAATTACCAACTCTTCACAAGTGGACAGAAAATAATAACATGCAGTAGGGCCTGGTGTGAATACAACATGCTTAGAAATGAATAGTTATAAATAATAGGTTCCAGGCTTGGGATGACCTTGGGGTGGGAGGTCAGTGTAGATTCTTAAACGACTCTGGTGTGCTGTGCTGTGAGACCAAGGATGTCAGTCTTGGTCAATGCAACTCCATGTCACCTGCTCTGACCCACCAAGTTGGATCCCTGAGAGGTACCCTCACTACCTTTCCCATCAAGATTTGTGCTTCTGCTTCCTTTCTATCTCTACAACCAGGCCACTGGCCATTTTCTAGATCATTTCAAACTCAAAGTGACCAGAGCTGTCCCCTAGTTGTGGCCCAGGAGTGTGATATAAGAGGGAGGAGGATTTTGCTTGGGTCTCTAGGGCTTCACAGCAGGCCCTGGGTAGGTAGAATGGTGGAGTAAAATTAGTCATTGATTGATAATTTTTCCTGTCATTATCAGATGTGACAATCAGTGGTCTATCAAAATCCTACCTATTTCTCACTTGGTGAGAAACAATGTTGTTGATGATGGTAAAACCAATAATGATAGCTCACAATTTTAAGTGCCTATAGATGCCAGGTATTAGACCAAGTGTTTTACATTTAAATTTTATCAGAATGACGTATGTGCCTAGTTTTCCTTCAAATATTTTATTTTGAAAAATTTAATAAATGGCAGAAAAATTGAAAGACAAGTACTATGAAGATTTATATACATTTTTTGATTCACCAATTAATATTTTACCACATTTGCTTTGCTTTTCATCTGTCTGTCTTATCTGTTTTTCTATCTATCATCTTTTTTGGATGAATAATTAAAAAGTATATTACAAACATTCTGCTACTCTACTCCTAAATTCTCTAGCATGTATCTCCTAAGAATTGGAGGCATTCCCCTATAAAACACCATTGCCATAGATAGAAAATTTATTATTAACCCAACCCATCTAATATGTAGATCGTATTTAAATTTCATGTACTAAATTTAAAAGAACAAATATTTATGTAAGACTTTGAAGGGAAGGCAGCATTTTTCCCTTCTCCTAATTCCTTCTTCCCTAAGGCAACCATTTCTCACTCTCTTAGCTGTTTCATCTAGTTATTAACTCTAAATTTCTAAATAACATGCCTATTCTACTGTTTTTAAAAAGTTACTTATTTGTTAAATTCATTCTTTGTAAGAAGAGAATTTAACTTTTCCCAAAAACAGTCTCTCCATCCTTTCAATATCATCATTTTTTGGGTTACATTAATAGTTAGTTTTTACATTATTATGATTATGTTATATTCAGATTAAGTTACATGGTGTATCATGACTCTACTTCCTTTATTGTACAACTGTGTTGGATTATAATTACCATGATTTGTCACCTAGTTGGTTTTCTATGTCCCTATCACTATTTCATCCTGGAGCTCTCTGGCAGAAGTATAATTTTCTTTTAAATATGTTGACATATATTGAATTATGTACTGGTTTAATTCTTTTCTTGGTCTTCCTGCTCTAACCTGATCTGCCACTCATCTGTCATATCAGACCTTCCCTTCGTCATCAAATTGGAAATTCCCTTGGACTGCTCCTGAATTAAAGTCCTTGTTTCCTGGATCTTGGGCATCCTCTTTCTTGATTCGTTCTCTCACCATGGTGGGAACATCCTTCAGTAGCTTTCTGAGTAAGAATTCATGGGCGGCAATATTTTTGAGATTTTGTATGTCTGAGATGATTTTCTATTATAACCTCACACTTGATTAACATTTTGACTGAATATAAAATTGTAGAGTGAAAATCATTCCCTCCCTTGGCTTTAGGATTTGGACAGTGTTTTCTATTGTTTTTACCTTTCAGTGTACAGGCTGAGAAGTTGGATGCCTGGAGTATCAGTAAGTGGTGGTTGTTTCCACTATTGTTCTAGCACTTGGTGGCTCTTTCAGTCTAGGAATTCAAGTTTGATTTATTGCTTCAATAATTTTCTTTCCTGATTTCTCTTTTTCTGGAACTTCTGCTATCCGAATTTTGGCTCTTTTCATTGATGTTATGATCTGCCTATATTTTCTCCTGTTTTTCATCTCTTCGAAGTTATATGCTTTTCTTTGCAGACTTTCTTATTTTTATAGCCATTCTATTGGGTTGTGTATTTCTGTTATAATGTTTTTAATTTTCAAGAGCATTCTTTAATATTTATTCTTTAACAATTATATGTTCTTGTTTAAGGGTACAATATGTCCACTTGTATCTCAAAAGATATTATTTACAGGATTATTTTTTCTTCCTATATTGCTTTTATTTTCTGTTTGCCTATTTTAGGTTTTCTTTTCACAATAAAGTGGCTCCTCAAACAGGTCTGGTGGACCTTGATTGCCCTTTATATTTAAGATGGCGGCTGGAAAATGCTCAGTGGAAGCTTTGTGTGTACAGGCTTATGGACTAGTTGGTTCCTGTACTCTGACTGGATAGGACCAAGTAGGAACACACATGTGCTGGTATATTAAGGTTTCTGCTCTTGCACTGGTCAGTTCCTACCCTCTCCAGCCCCATGGCCAGCTGTACTTTACTCTCTCTCTCCCACTGCACCCAAATACGTAGGCTGCCCTCCAGCCATGCTGCCATTCCTGGTTAACTCCCAGAAGTGAGTAGTTGGCTGCATCTGTGCAGCTGTTTGCTTGGAATTCCTTGTCTTGGTCCCCAACTCTTGTTTACCTAACTTACCCATTTCTTACTCATTTCTTTTGCTTCCACATTTATTCCTTTGCTCCCCACCGCAGGGCAGAGGTAACCTTTCCCTACTGTCTGTCCTCGTGCTTCCCAGCGAGTCTCCTTGGGACTCTCCACTCTGCAACATCATGGTTTCCCACTGGTTTGTCTCCCTCAGTAACCTCAATGTCTTTCTAAGAGCTCTATTACTCTCTTATCTGTGCCTGGTCTGCACAGTTCCTTCAGCAAAAGTGACACTTTAGCATCTTAGAATAATAGACATACAACAGAAACATTGCTCATCTTAGTCTGTTGTTTGTTGCTGTAACAAAATACCCGAGACAGGATAATTTATAAAGAATTGAAGCTTATTTGGTTCATGGTTCTGGAACCTGGGAAGTCCAAGATCATATTTGCCAACATCTGCTCAACATCAGGTGTGTGCTGAGGTCCTTCTAGCTGCATCATAACTTAGTGAAGGGTGTTATGTAGTAGGGCAGAGGATGTGTGCATCATCTCAGGTCTCTCGTTTTAGAAAAGAATCAGTCCCATAAAGAGGACTGCACCCTGATAACCTGTCTCTTCTGGATTCCCTCCCAAGGGCCCTACTTCCAAACGCCATCAACATATAAATTTGGGGATTAAGTTTTGACATGCCTTTTGCAGGGGACAATCTCACCATGGCACGGTGGTTCTCAGAAGCCAGGGAAGTTTTATGGATCTGCTACCATCACAGACATCTAAATCCAATTCAAAATTCTACATTTTGACCAAGATTTATAAGAAATTTTAAAACTTCGTTAATCTTCTCCTACTCTTTACTTGCCTGGACTCTTCTCATGGCGGCAAGCAAACACTCATATCACACTCATCTGTCCCCCCCTCCAAGCGTAGTGGTCTTATCTGAAGAAACGGGAGGAAAGTGCCTACCATTGTGACCTTTGGGCCCTATCTGCAGACATTTGTCTGTGAATGTGTCAACTGATATGAGATGAAGGTCCTGGATAGATTTAAGTTTTCTTGGATTTCTTGCAGATCCATCATCAGCAGATCAGCAAAATGTCCACAGCACATGAACAGATGTAAAGTAGGGCAGGGATGGCAATTACATTTCATCTCCAGTGTAACTTCAGCTGATAACTGGTGGCTGCCTCAAGTGCTTATTAAGGGTTTGGAGGCCTTAACCAGGTTCAGTATGAAAAAGTCCTGTGATCCATTAGTGCTGTCTGCCACGGGCAGTTATTCATCAGCCCAGAACCAGGGGAAAGATGAAAGTAAAATGTTCTAAGATTGTGTTTCCCAAACTTGACCGATGATAAGAACTACCTGGAGCCACCATGTACTAAACTCAAATCAAAGTGGATCAAAGATCTAAACATTAAAACAGAAACATTAAATTTATTAGAGAATAGAATAGGAAGAACCCTTGAAGACATAGGGGTAGGAAAAAAATTTATGAACAAAACCCAGACTGCACAGGAAACAATACAAAGAATCAGTGCTTGGGACCACATGCTATTGAAAAGTTTTTG
>PVJO010006387.1:57500-89669 GCA_004026905.1 Hystrix cristata | reverse complement strand
TATCTAGTTCTCTCTTTTGAATACTATCTCTCTTTTTTCTTTTTTAAACAAAATATCTATTCTACCCCTTTGTCCTTATTTACACTTATGGTTTCTCATATCAGAGAAACAATTCAATGTGTACTAATAAGTGTCTGATTTATTTCACTTAATAGTATGTTCTCCAGGAACATCCATTTATATACAAATGACTCTAGTTCTTGGACATTCAGTAGAATATCAGGCATTTATATAAAGTATGTAGAAATATTCAAAGGAGAAAAAAGCATAACAAACATAGCTCCACCATCTTGGCTCTGTCTCATATCTTATTGTCAGAGTTAGGGTCTTAAAACACGGTCATTGATTAAGGAAACAATTATTCCATTCTTGCCTCTATTTCCATTTTGATGTAAATCACATCTGTAGGCTTTTTAGAGTTTACTTTATAAAATATTTCAATAATAGTAATACTGTGGCTCTAAAGTGCTTACAAAGCACTTTTTATTCATTGCTATCTTTTGTCAGAAAAACTGAGCAGGCATCATGCCCATTTTCAAGGTTAACAGAATCAAACAGAGCATCTAAAATTTCAGAGTCCACATCTCTTGGACCTACTTTCATTGTCTACAATACAACATCAAGGGAGCATCTGAAAATACAATAACATAGTAACCAGGGTTTTCTATACTAAGGGCTATGGAACTTCCAACCAACAGAAAAAAAAAAAAAATCAATGACCCCATTGTACATTTCTAATTGTAACGTTGTCCTAAAGTATGGAGTTAGCGACACAGTGCCTATTCATATCATTATCTATTTTATATAGGTATATTTTTCTACTTCTTATAGATCTGTAAAATCTCTTAACAGTTTATAGGTCTTTATCCTTTGTTCTTTCTATAGATTGCAAATATTTTTTAATCTGTTCCATGTGTTCTATATTAATAATACATTAGTCTGTTTTGTGTTGTTATAACAAAATACCTGAGGCTAGGTATATTTTAGTGAAACAACTTTTATTTACCTGAAAACTGGAGATTCAAGAACACAATATTGACTTCTGTTTGGCTCTGATGATAGCCTCCTAGTAGTTGACAGTACACTCAGAAGAGATCACATGGTGAGACAGGAAGTCATACAGTGAGCCACGACACCCAGATTCACATTATGGCAACCCATTCTCAGGAGGACTGACCTAGAGTCATGATACCTGCATTAATCCCTTCTGAAGACAGCACCCACATGACCTAATTACTTACCACTAGACCTTCAACACCACCACACTGGGAACTGAGCTTCCAGCATATCAACCTTTGGAAAACACAGTCAAAACATAGCCACACCATGGGAACAACATGTGCCCTAAACAGGTTATTTATCATTATTTTTGTTCTTTCCTTTATGATCTCTATAAAATGTTTCCAAAATGCTTTTCTAAGAAATTTTACGAATCCAAGAATTTATGTGTCTTTCCCCAATATTGTGAAGTTAAAAGCAGTCAGATCTTGACTCTAGCTCTCCTGAACCCTAATCCACTGATTCCTTCACCACTCCATTATCACTTTCCTACCCATTCCTGGCATGCAATTCATCTTTATTTCTTGTAGTTGAGGCATCGTGGATGCAGAATGTGTGATCAGAGAAGGGTGGCATATGAATCTTAACTTTCTTGGCTCTTCCTCCCAACTGTATTCAAAATATGAGACATTATGATGAACAGCCCCAGGGCATAGATACAGAGCCCATGGTAAAAGGGAGGCTAACCCTAAAGGAAGCTGGGAGATAATAGAGTCCAGTAGATCTGTTTTTTAGACAAAAGTCGAAGCCTGAGGAAGTGAAGTAGATTTTTCCATGTTCACTCAGGAAGTATCATAGATGGCTGCAAAATGCTACTCTTTCCGTTTCTCAGCTCCATCTCATAGATTGGAAGATTGCACCAAGCACAGGAAATTCCAACAAGAGCCAAGAGATGCTCTCATGAATTAGAAGAAGGGAAAATCTAAGTCTGAAAAACTGAAACAGAAGGATGAAAAATCAGAATTAATAAGATGAAATTGCCTTTTTTAAAATCCATAAGCACTGCCATCACTGGGACAAACCACCCCACACCAGCAAATTAAAGGAGGAGAGGTCTGTTTGGGTTTGTAGTTTCACAAGGTTCTGTCCATGCTCCAAGGCAGAAATATCATGGCAAAAAGACATGGCGGGGAAAAGTTTCACTTCTCATTTCATAAAAAGGTGAAGCAGAGCACAGGGGCAGAGTAAATGCAAGAGATATATCCTCCAAAGACACATCCCCAGTGACCCACTTTCTCCATCTGAGTCTTGCTTCTAACAGCTCATTCAAGCATGGATAACAGTGGAGTAACCCACTGATGAGTACAGCGCCCCCATGGTCCAAACACTTTTCCAAGAGTCTGTTGATCCAGCCAAGTTCAAAATGAAGATTAACTGACACATGGAGTTTAACCCCTTTATTTGGATTTGATTCTGTGTCTCTTTGTTTTCTTTTTCTATTTTGCATTTGTTTCCTGTTTCTTTCTTGCCTTCTTTTGGATTAAATACTTTATTGTTCCTTCTCTCTTTGTTTTTTATATTATTTTCCCTTTTTAAAGTGGTTATCTTTCAGATTATATTATATGCCCTAAAGTATATTTTTAAATGCTCCTTGTTCTTGTATGTGGTTTTGTCTGCTCTTTTGTCAGGCCCAAAAAAAGATAGACTATGGGAATCCCATCTAAACATTTGCATCTTTTGCTACCTTTCTTGGCAATTTCCACTAAATTCATATTTATCTCAAACTTTAAAATTAAAAAAATTCTAAATACTATCAAAGAACATTGTCTCTGAGAATTTCCATAGTTTGGGCAAAAATATACCCTTTATAACATTACAGGATAACATTTTGAGCAATTCATCTAGATGACATTCACTTTACAACATTTAAGTTACTCTCCATCTAGACTTAAAGGAGAAGCAATTTTTCTCTACCTTGTAAACAAGTGAAATTATGCAAATGGCCAAGTAGACTATGGGCCCTTTAAAAACCTGTTTTAAGAAAAATAGATTGTGTGAATTCCCTTGATTTCACAGATTGGTTGTTTGTGAGCATGCCAATTCAATTGGAGTAATTTCCTTTAGCCCATTAGAAAAAAAAAAAAAGTTATAGAGAAGCCCAGTGTAATCTTCTGAATTTATGGTATCATCTGAGAAGGGATATTCTGTAACTATGAAAAGTTATAGTAGTTTGAGGCTAAAAGGAGTGGGGGAAAATGGTATGATTACGCTTTCCTTTCTGAATCAATTCCAGATGTTGTCATTAGATTCTTTGAGTGTTGAAGGAATAAAATATCAGTGTAGAAGAGAACTAGAGATAATCTAGTTGAAAATTTTCCCTTGACAGGGGAGGAAGCTGAGCCCTAGAATAACAGCTTGCCCGTATAGGTCACACAGTTAGGTAGGAGCAGAGTTTGGTCTAGAACCCATATCTCCCTTTATCCAATTATTGGGTTCTCCTGGACAAGGGTAATTAGGAAGTGCAAAAACAACTTTGAAAGTGGAAAAAAAAAAAAACTCTTGTTTTATCTCTCCATTACTGCCATTGAAGTTTATAGGGAACAAACTGTTTATCCTCGGACTAACAACCATAGATTTTCCATAAAAAGGGGCTTACATAATACATTAACTGTGCTTTCTACATCCTGGACAGAAGGAAGTTAGTTAACCACCTACAGGGTTTCTAAAATAAGGCTGAATAAAACCAAACAAGACCAGTTTCAATTGCAAAGGATGTTATGTTGACCTAATGCTCATCTCTAAGCTCCTTATCATCCTATTATAACACATTAATATATTAAAATTCTCAGGTCCCAGGGCTATGACCATTAGCAATTGTCATGACTACCACCAGAAAAAAATCGTAAAGGAGAAAAGAAGAAGTGGCACCCAAATTCCTGAAAAGTCTCCACCCTTTTCTAGAAAAGACACTAATATATTTTCCCTCTAATAACCTTCCCTCTCATTTATCTACCACCTCCCAAATTGCAACAAGGGAGAAGCTAATTCATGACATTTCAAATTCTGTGTCATATATATACCTGAATAACAGAAAATGGTGAAATGCCCATTTGAAGAAAGAATTAATGGGAAAATGGAAAACACCTATTGTCTGGAAAGAATGCAATCAGAAATATACTGATCAATTGTATTGGAATTTATCGCTTTTGAAATGAGATTTCCTATAACATTTTATTCGTCATGGCTTTCTCAATAGAAGAAAGAGTATCAGGTCTATCTAACACAGACCTATTACTCATTTCTACAAAAACAAAATAATTCTTGAACAATTGTATCAGTCTCCACTGCTAAATTATTTTCATTTCTTCTTGAATATTAATGCATTGGTTCACTAGTTAATTGGAGGTGTTAGGGATGTCTCTTCAGTCTGACTCATCTGAATGGCTGCTTTACAAATGGCCACTCATCCTCTTTGCTCCAGAGGAATTAGAGTCCAACCAAAATTTCTTTACACGGCTTGGAAGGCATAACTTGCATTTCATAAAAAACAATGCTACACTGCTACCTTCTAGCAAAATGGACAAGCATGAGTGTTAGGAGTTGTGGAAGAGAAAGAAGAGAAGGCAAAAATCTCAATATGCAGAACTATAATTCATTTCAGCTTAGAGATGAAGTGCCGAATGATCCTAACACAGAAGTTCTAAAATATAGACCATGTCTGAAAAATTCTGTTAGCACCTCATTGCTTATATCTGAAGAAGTAACTTATTAAAGCCTTAATATGAAAAAGCAAATATAAGAAAGACTCAGCCAAACCATATTTTTTGCTTTACTTTGCTTTACTTTGCTAAAATCAAACTGCTTCAAAATTCCAAACCTCAGTTTGCTCTTCTATTAAATGATGGTCATAAAGACCTAGATTTTTGTAATTTCAGTCAAGATACTGCATGTAAAAGAGCTATTGGATGATGAATAATCTGTTGGTTTGTTGTGGTGCTGTTGCTGTCAACAGCAGTCTCTCATCTTGCAATCACAAATTACCCGCCTTAAAACCATGAAGCTTATTAACATCCTTTATTAAAGTTAAGGTTAGAATCTTCATTTCTGAACACAGCATGGCAGAGAGTAAATGACATAAGGCAATAGCCATGACCATTTGATAGAACAGATATTATGCATATACAAATATTAAGAATGTCCAAAGAGAAATAGAATATCTTGATATTAGGCTCTAAAAAGGTATGGGAGGGGCTGATAGTTTATAAATTGGTATTCGTTTCAATTACTTTTCTCATTGCTGGGACAAAATACCCGACATCCCAAGTTAAAGGATGAAAGGTTTATTTTACCTCAAAATTTGTAGAGGTTTCAGTTCATAGTCAGCTGGCTGCAAGGCAGGGAAGTATAATGGAAGACAAACAGTCCATGGTATGGCAGGCAGGATGCCCAGAATGAGTCTTCTGCCCTCAGTAAATGCATTCATACACACCCAGAACTATGGTAAAACAATCAATGGCCGATCCAGTCACCACGTACCCATGATCCAGTATCTCATGCCTATGATCCAGTCACTCCCAAATGCCCCACCAGGGAGCACATGGGCTTCAGGAAACATTTAAGATATGCAGTGGTACCTCAGTTCACAAAAGCTTTTGTTTGCAAACAATTTGGTTTGCAAACAAAAGTGCTTGGCAAAATTTTGTTTTTGTTTGCAAACTGCATCAAGTGACAAATTCAAGCATAGCCATCTTTCCCACATGGACACAAACATGGTCATCTTTTCCAAAATTGTAGAACAAATTAAGTTCGTGCACCAAAGTACTACTGTAAACCATAGTAGTATTCATCTACAGTGATCATACTGTTCTCTAAAGAAACCAACCTATGTAGCTCACATGACATCCAGCATAAAAAGGCTTAATAATAATAAATTAATGTACATCTAGGGAATGTCAAATGACATTATATAGAAAGTGCCCTGGTGATTAAAAGAAAATCTACATTTCAAGTAGGATCTCTAAAAAGCAATTGCCTCTTTTCGAGCAAGGGTCTTAATCTGCTTCACACCCAAGTACCTAAAATGCAAGCACATATATATGAAAGAAAATAGTTCCTAGAAAGAAGGCGGCTCTTAAATTAGAGAGCTAATTTTAGCTAACAGGTAAAAAGGTCACCATTTTGCAAAGCATATTTGAGAGAAGCCAAATCAGTCAGGACAGAACAGCTTATTCTGTGGTAACAAACAACTCACAAAGATCTCAGTGTCTTGAAACAGGGATGCATTTCTTATTTTTGCAAAATGTGCTGCAGATCTTGGAATCTCCGTAAGACAGCCATGTCCATGTGTTGGCTCCACATCCCGGTCGACTTTAATCTTGCTTCCTCCGTATCAACACAGGCTCGCATGCACATAGCAAAGAAAGCAAGTGGAAGGGTCCAACAAGGAGCTCAATGCTCTGGACTTCTACTCACACTTCGTTAGCAAGAATTAGCCAGACTGTCCCATGATACCTCGAAGTAAAACCCTCACGTGTACTATCCAGAGTAATTATACTTTTGTCAAATTCTGCGCTCAGATTCTGCAACGAACATTCAAAAAACTCTGCACATAGTACAGGCTTTAGTGACTGCAGAGATAAAATGACAATTTTTTAATAAGGGCGACAGAAAATATGGACAGTGGACATCAAGAGACACACAGACATTAGAGTGGTCATCCACACTACAGAAGGCTCTGAAAATCAGTATTAGAATCTGCTGTATGTCTTATTCACTTTGTGGTTCTTGTGTGTGTTTGGTAAGTTCTATCTAAAAAATATTGCAGAGTACAGTTTCTGCCATTTTTTAAATATTCTCCTTAGTGGCTTCAAAAAGTCCAAATTTAAAAGACTGATGTGATGTTGATATAAATAGATAGGTGGACTGGCATTATAACCAAGATGTAAATACCCCAAAACAACAAAAGGAATACTTATCAGCTCTTACAGCATGGTACCTATTTCATGCCGTTAAACTAGTTCTTAAAATTCCAAAATGAATTGAACTTCAAGGTGGAATGTGCCAGTGTACCCTTTTAAGCACTGGCAAGGGAAGTTTGTCCAGCAGTTTTCTGTCCTCTAGGCCTCACCCTGACGTAAGTGGCAAAGCCATTTGCATTCTGAACACACCGAAACATCCCTTCTTGAATTCCCCTCCGGAGGCAACACTCCAACACAGGCTCGAGGCGGGTTGGAGGCTTTGATCTTTCTGCGCTCTTGTGAGTGAACAAAAGACCAATGAATTCTCCGTCTGTTAGAAAGAAATGGTGATAAAAGTTGCCCAACAGTTAGCAGCTACCTGGATATTTCTGGATGCAGCCATTTTAGAAACTAGAAATGCCACTCTCATTTACTCTTACTGCTCTTCCTAATAATCAAAGAAACTTTCCCCAAACTATTAATTAGGATTCAAAGACAGCAGTTTTGGAAGATTTGTCAGGATCACTAATATAAGAAAACAAAAGCAAACAAATGAAACTCCCAAGGCCTCTCCAAAAAAAACTGCCCTCCCAAGAGTGAACTTAGAGGGAAAGCACAGTCTGTTGGGGAGCAGTGTGTGTGTTTTGTGTGTGTGAGATTGGTACAAATCTATGAGAACATCAAAAATCGGATTCTGCAAATTAAATCAAAGAGGAGTGTATGTTATGGGGGCAAGAAAATAGGATTTGGGGGAAATGTTTTAAAAGGGGAAACTGGAGACAGCATATTTTTCAATGACTATACTTTCACTGCCCAAACTTTAAAACTTCTCTAGCAATTTAGAATCAAATATATGTGTAAATATGTGTCCTTTCACTCTTTGTTTTGTTTTGCTTTGCTTGAGACAAGGTCTCTCTATGTAGGTCAGGCTGGCCTCAAACTCACTATGTAGCCCAGGCTGGCCTCAGACTCACAACAATCCTCCTGCCTCAGCCTCCTGAGTGCTGGGATTACAGGCATGCACCACCATGCCCGGGACATTTCACTCTTAAATTTGTTACCTCCAAGAAAAAAGTAGTATTAATGTTGTTTTTGGAAAACACATTCAGGGATTTTTAGAGAATTCTCACAGACAGCTGGTAGACTTCATTCAGTTTCTTAAATGTAAGAAGACCAACAGCATGACTTATAGATGAAATTCCCCTTGTTTGCATCCTGGGACTAAAATCTGGATTTTGTGAGATTCCAGCTAAGGAATTGTAGGGGAAAGTAGCAGACAGGCTACATTTTAGCTTTCCATGAATTTCCTGTAACTAAACTAAACATCTTTTTGAGGTAATAAACCAATACGAACTAGAGTTAGATTAAACTCTGACCCCTAATGTTCCTCTCTACACATGCAGGCCTATAGTATTGTTTAATATTTCATCCCCTAGGTAGTAGTTCTTAACAAGACAGGGGTTGGAATGTTGACATTATTCCAAACATGTAGAGGAAATAAAAATCAAAGGAATTGCAGATCATCAGATTAAATTCTTCTTCACCCAAAGTGTGATAGCTTGAGCTGCCATAACAACATACCATAACCTGGGTGGCTTCAACCACAGGAATGTGAGTCCCATAGTTCTGCATTCTAGAAGGCTGAGTCCAAGATGCCATCAGGATAGGTGTCTGAGGAGAGCTTTTTCCTTGCATGACAGATAGACTTCTCCTTGTGCTGTCTTCCCATGACAAAGAAAAGTCTAATCTGGTCGAGTTTCCTCTTCCACAAGGACACCAATGCCATCGTGAGACCTCCATGCTCATGACTTTATATAAAACTCATTACTTCCCACTCTTCACACCCCAAATCCCATGGGGAAGGGACGCAAAAGTTCACTCCATGACACCAAGAGATCTTAAGTGCAAGATAAATAGAAGAGCTCTAAGATGCTCAAATGTTGTGATGAGAGTGATTCTCAAACATCTTTTTCATTCTACTTTTAGTTAGTTATTTCAGTGGTACTGGAGATTGAATTCAGGGCCTTCCCACTAAGCTATATCCCCAGCCTTATTTTCTTTTATTTTACTATATACCTTTTATTTAAAAACAGGGTCTCATTTAGTTACTACGTTGCCCGGGCTGAACTCCAGTTTGTGATCTTCCTGCCTCGATCCCAGGGTGCTAGGATCACCAGCCTGAGCCATCACACCTGGCCTCCAAACATCACTTTTGTGAACTCTTACAACTATTTGCATGATTTTTTTTTTAATCTAACTTTGCAATGTATTGCTGGGTACCTTAAGAGATTGACCAATCCAGACATGATATAAAATATGCTAGAGCTAAACAGTGTTCGGATGGATGCAAGTTGTATCTGTGTTGAGTACTGTGAGAGTTTTTACTTTTCTTTTCCCTCTACGACTTGTAATGCCAGGGAACAAATTCATAAATTCTTCAGTAATCCAGATTTTCTGTATATACACATGTACACAGCTCCTGCAGTGTTAATTTGTTGTTTTATCAAAACGAACAAACAACACTATCTTGCCAGGATTTAGCTGAACCTAGACTAAGTGGAAGATTTCTGTTCTGATTCTATCCTTTGCTGTCTTTTTTCCTCATCTCGTTAGGTCGTTTTGCTCTCTGAATAACCTGTCACCATCCAGGTCTCATGCTAGACTCACTGTTTCTAGAAATCAGGGTAGTAAACAATGCAGAGACCTCAGTTTCTCCAGCTACAACTACTCGTAAGATTTCTGTTTGCCGGTTCATAAGCCTGCACCGTGCAGGATCCTCCCAACGCACCGTTTCTTCTAGGGTGAAAGTGACTGTTAGTGTTCTCTGCAAAAGCCCCCCGCCCCAGGCTGCTGCAGAGTATGAAACATTGTAAACTTCTCTGTAGTTTGATGGGAAATGACTCTTGCCAGGAAGACACCCCCGTTACACAGAAGTCTTCCTGGGCTGTTTCCTGCCTGCCTCCCTTTATTAGATCTCCCCCAGAAGCAGCTGGAATTAACCCATCTCCTCTTATCGCCTTGCTGAGGATTTTCTTTTTTCAACCCTTTCATGTCTGAGGATGTGTAGTTAGCTCTAGGTCAACGATAATGGATTAAAATTGTGAGATACCATGAATCTAGCCTGTAAAACGGCAGCGATCAGTGAAAGGAATCACAATAGCTGTGTTCTAAATGACTTCTTCATGCAGATAATGTATACACTGTGGCAGGGTAGTATGACATGGTGGTTCTTGTTATTGGCTTACCACTTCCGATTTCAGAGCATATTCAGTTACATTGTAAGCAAAGTAGAAGATCCTCAAGGCATAACACATCAATGGATCAAGGACATCTTCCTAAACATTTACACATGGATTAAAATTTGAATCCTATCACTTCACTAGCCTTCTGAATATGGCAAGTTATTCAATCTGTTTAAGCCTTAATTGCCTCATCTCTAAATTGGGATAACAATGCCTCCTTTCCAGGCCCTGCAAGAGAATCAGATATTATATATATCTCAAGCACTTGGCACAGACCTTGACAATTAGTAGGCTCTTGCTAATTGGTAACTATTTCAAGTATCCATTTATACACTACCAGGCAATAACCATTTTCTATAATGTAAAAGCCTTAAAACTGTAACTTGAATTTCTCTGATCTGAGAGTGTGATGGGTTTCTCAGCCCACACTTTCACTGCAGCTGTTTTAAAGACAGACTTGGGAGCCGTTGGCCATCTCAACCTCCATCCAATGGGGATACCACCGAAGGAGCTGCAGCAGCAGTATCTCCTTGAAACTTGCACTTCTTGGCCCTTTGGTCTTCCCACTCAGTTTATTCCCTCACTTAGGACTTTGGGTCCTAAAGGAGATTAGTATCTCACCTTAAGAGGCCCCTGACAGCCAGCCAACCACTAACCCAATGAATTCTCAGTCAGCACCCAGCACCCTCCCCTTTGACACAATGTGAAAGCAGAAAAAGGATTTTCCCTGCAAGAATTCCCAGCACCCTCCCCTTTGACACAATGTGAAAGCAGAAAAAGGATTTTCCCTGCAAGAATTCCAGTTTGATATACTGCTTTGACCTGCACCTAACAGTTCGAATCACGAAAATAAGAATCTTTTATGGTTACCGGGAAAATTCATAGTTTATCATATTTGTCGGCTGCAGAGGAAGAAAAGACTTGGCCGGGTTCCTGAGGGAAAGATAGCCTGTCATATTTGCCGAGATTTATTTATGAGAAAGCACTCAGGATGATACGTTTGTGCAACAAGCTCCCCTCCCACTCACAGCACCACCGGTACCTCGCCAACAGGAGGGGCTTCCAGGCCATCCAGAGCTGAAGGTAAAGGAGGGACCAGAAGGGGGGAGGCTGTAGGGGGAGGAGAGAAGACACTTGGCTGCCATCATTTAAACCTCTTGATTATTTAAACTTCTGCAGAATAATAATTGCATATTTGAAGGTAATACATCTGTTCCTTTCCCTCCCCACCCCCATGTGGCTTTCTAATCCCGAGGTAATTATGTTTTGACAAAAATTTATTGGGACATCTGTTTTTTCCCTTAGATCTGCAGGTCACTGTGCGACTTTAACAGCAGCCCTGCAGCGATCTGCGCTGGAGAAACCAAGCACAACGGCTGGCCAGGCTCAGGCCCACACACACCAGGCAGTGGGCTAACAGTACAGGCAGAAAAACCAGCCCCCACTTTCTCATGTGCCACTTTGCTTGGTTCTCTGCAGGTGTTCAGTGCAAGACTCTGGCCCAGGAGGGTGAAGGGATCAACGATATGGCAGGGAGGGGCAGGAGGAGGGCTGGCTGGGAACAAGCTGGCAGTGTGCATCAGGATTCATGCATTCCTGGGTTGGCATCCAATATAAAAATAATTCATGGAGGGAAGGGGATGGAGGTGCAATGCACAGGCCATATGTTTGAAACCCCTGCCCATAATGGCTGGCTGTGGTTCCCAGCGTCTGGTGCCACTAACTAGATTAAATTATGATACCCTATGGAGGTGCAGATACCAGAAAGAATATCTCTAACCTCCAGCATTTGGTACAACATAGAGCAATCTAAGAACTTTACACATGCACAAAACTTCTGTTTCAATCCTGTGAAAGCATGGCTTCACTTTGGTCTATTATGCTTTTTGGTGATTAAGATACCAAAACTTGCTAAATTCCATTTTTTCACAAATCTCAGCTCCCTAGAAAATGCCTGTGTCAGGATTTGAGACGGAATATCTTTTCCATATTTTTCTATCTTTGTGTCCTCATAAAGAAACTTATTTTCGGAAGGGTCCAATCCAGTATCTTGACCTAATGTTTGAAAAAGTGTCTGAGTGATTTGATTTTGTGCCAAAGGAAACTTTGGAACATTTTGAGATGTTTCTGCCATTAAAGATTTAATTGGAAATTTTAATAACTAAATAAAATTCCATTTTCCTTTACTCTGGTTTATTGATTTTTTTGAAAGTGTATTTTACTGTCAAATAGACACCAAGCAATATTCAACTAGTTTCTTTTTCCTGGAGAGTATCAAATAAACATTATAATGATTACATATAAATGTCTACCTCTCCCAACCAAATTTAGGACAATAAGACGCTCTGGGTATTTCAGAGCACATCTTCCTTGAATGGATAAAGGTATGCTGCTTCTTGAATTTCTTTATGAATGAGTCAGAGCACATTCTTAGTTTTGGGATGGAAACAATGAGGGGATGAGACAAACAGCAATCCAGCTCCTGAGCTCAGCAAAGAGTCCCTGGCTCTGGACCACAGTTCCAGGCTTTAGTCACTTGATTATCAAAGAATCTCAAGGTCAGTAATCGTCTGGTAGATTCTGAAATTCCATGAGATAATAGGTAGTCTGTAGAATGGTGAAAGGGAAGTTTGTCTCAAAAATTAGTTCGGAAAGGCTAGGTTAATAAAATTTGAGCTGGGTGTGGTAATAGTCTCTGTAATCCCAGCTACTCTGGAGGGTGAGGCAAGAAGATCACAAGTTTGAATCCTGCCTGGGCAATTTAGCAATTTAGCTAGATCCTGTCACAAAATAAAAATATAAAAAAAGGAAGTGGTGGGGCACTGATGCTCTAGCTCAGTGCGATGGCTCTAGGTTCTATCCCTAGGGAAAGAAAGAGACAAAGGAAGAAAGGAAGGAAGGAAGTCTGTTGAAGTCCAGACTCCATTAAACAGACTCCTTTAAAAGCATGCAGCCTCTTTTTTAAAATGGAAGTTATGAGCTTGAAGAGAATAAACACTATGGGATTTCTTAGTTTGGGCTGCTGTGACAAAATAGCACTTACCATGTAGCTTAAAGAACAGGCATTTCTTTCTTGCAGGTCTGGAGGCAGGAAACCCAGGACTGGGGTGTCAGCATGGCTGAGTTCCTGTGCGGGCTGTCTCCATGGGCCACAGATGGTGACCATCTCGCTGTGTCTTCACCTGGCCAAGCCAGGAAACTCTGGTCTCTCTTTCTTAAGGCACTAATCCCACCTTGTGGGCACCACCCTAGTAATCTCATGTAAACCTACTTACCGCTAAAGGCCCCTTCCTACTACTATAGTCACCACATATATTTTGTAGGGATACATTCAGTCCGTAACAAGGAGTTGCCCAAACTTTTTGAGGGCAGAATTGTGAGGCTTATGAAACACTGGACTACCCTTCACATTTAAGCTTTGATGCAATATGAACTTTTTAATAATATCATGACACCAAGTATGAGAAGGGACTCAAAGAGAACGCTGAAAATGAATCATGTAGGCAGTACTGTTAACTACAGTTGAAAATGTTCAGAGCACAGGAGAACGAGTGTATATGAACAGGGGAGAATGGTGAGTGGCCAGTGCAGTTAGGAGGAAAGCAGTAACAAAGCTACGGGCATAACACTGGAAAAATAATCCCCAGGACACATGTACACTGTGATGGGAAGTTAGGGCTATTGCAGTGCACCCCATCAGTGCTTGTGCACGGGTGTGTGTGTGTATATCGGGGGCAAGGTTGGGTGCAACAGGACCCACCAAGCCTCCCTTCGCTGCTGCTCTTCTACGTAAGGCTTTATTTGAATAAATGTTCTACTACACACTTCAAAAGCCAACTTTCGAAAACCTGTTGTTCTAGTCTTATATTTCACTGCTCTTGCCTGTTAATTTTTTTTACTCTCATTTTACTTCATTCTAATTACTTGCTGACTTTTGATTTTTTTGTTATTGTACTGTAATTACACTTTTTATTCATAAACACACACACACAAAATCTATCTTACTATAATTTCTAAATTTGTTTCTTCTCCAAGGCAGAGAAATGAAGTTCACTATATAGAATGAGAAGAAACTTCCAGAATAATAAATTTCAAATTCTCTGGGTTAGATCTTGAAGAAATAGCTGGAAAGAGAACAGACTTGAATTTATTACTTCAAAAGACGAATGTTTATTAACATGGAGTTCCAGGACCCATGGTATTCCTCATACTCTTTCTGAACATGGGATGGAAAATCTCTTCCAGCTCTTCCCATCAAAATCTTAACCAACCTCAGGAAGATGGCAACTCTGAGGCCACGCTGGAAAACCTAGCAAGATCCTGTCTCAAAACAAAAAATAAAACAAAATAGGGCTGTGGCTACAGCTCTGTGACGAAACACTTGCCTAGCATTAGAGGGGCTCTGGAGTCAATCCCCAGTACTAAGAAAACGAAACAAAACCAAAACAACAACAAAAACCCTAGCCATCCTTTAAGGCAAAGTCAGAGCGCCTCCCCCAGGAGCCCGTCCCCACCCTCCTCCTTCATGCTCGCGGGGCCTTTTTGGTGCTGTCACAGTGCCTTATTTCATTTCCCATGACACATGCCACTGCGCAGTGATCAATCTGTTTTTGTGAGAGTCTGTATGCTAGACCCTGCACCTCCCCATGCCTCAAAACACAGAATGGTACCAGGGATGTGGTAGATATTTAACAGATGACAGTTTGACTGACTAACAGAAGTGAACCAGGGGATTTTAACTGGCCAGCTAGGCCATCAAAATGGCAAGGCCTGCATCTCATATTCATGCTGGAGGCCGTGTGGGGGCCAAGGAGCTGGAGCCTTGCTGCAGCCTCATGCTGGCTGCTGGGCCTGGAGATTCTTCCGCCACTCAGGACCCCTGTGGCCTCATTTCTGAGTTAAAGGGGTTGGGCCGGATGACCTTACCTCCGCCACCTTGGAACTCTTGGTAACCAAAACGCATGACCACTTCCTTCCCAGATGGCAGATGGGAGGTGGGTCTTCCCCCAGATGATCCTGCTCGCTGGAAATCCACCCACAGCTGCCCTGGCGGACACTAGGTCCACGGGTCCCACACTGACACTCAGGTAAATTACAGTGCAAAGACTCACCCCAGATGAAAATAATTTTGTCCTTCCCGAGGCTATTTTCCCGTCACTGTTATGTCCACAATCCCTGTTTCCATTTTCCCCTCTTAGCCATCACGAGGGCATCCTTCTAACAAATACAAGATGAATGCCCACACACGCCAGCCTGCTTGGGAGAGCTCAGCGTGTCCTCAGAGGCTCCGGGCTTGCCGGGCGCACAAAGAGCGGCAGCTGGATGGATGGCCTGCGGAGGGCTGAGCAGAGGGCCCTCTGCCAAACCCTGTGCCTTTCATTCACCTAAACACTGACCTTGAAAAATTGCCTTTTATGGGATGTGATGAGGTGTGAATTCAATCTCCATCCTCACTTGGGTCCTGTCATTTTCTACGCCATGATTGCCAGTTGTGCCAGACAACGTCAACTGGATTGGGAGAGAGTCGGTGGGGCTGACAGGGTGCTCTGGGGAAAGCTGACATCAAAAGGCCCTGCAAACTCGTTTCAGTCCCGAGCCTCTCTCGAGGTCCCCCTTCCCTCCGGGTTGCAATCAAAGCAGCCCCAATGATACCGGTTCAGTGAAATCCCCGGTGCAGCCGAAGTACACCGGCTTGGATTGCAGAGTTAAAGGGGTGCTCATGCTTGTCCCAGGGGAGGCTTTGGGAAGTGTCTCGTTCATGCCTTTTTCCTCCTTAAATTCTGGGGCTTCTGACCCAAACCAACGGACTGCAAACTCTCTGCGTGTGCCCAAGAAAGGACAGGACAGTAGAACAAGCATACCGGAATCTTTCTTGTGCTCGAAGAATCAATTGCAGTCGATTTAACTTCATCAAACCACTGACAACAAGTCCTGATACAGAGAATGGAAAATATGCAAGGCCAGAGAAGAGCCAAAATCCTACAGTTTCTATCAGTATTAAAGCCAGATGTTCCACTGACTGTTCACATTTGATAAAACCCAACAATGATAAAGGCTTTTCCCTGGGCACGGTGGATTGCAGGTTCTATTCATCAGTACGTAGTCGTACTGCAGACCAGCAAGATAGCGTTTAATACCCACCGGGGCTTCTGTGCAGGCAAAGCCGGGCCCCCTTTGTCTGTAGAGTTCTAGCTGTTGTTACGGCTTGAACTGATCTGTTTATGCTTCACTAGCTGTGGCAACGTTTATCTGATATGGACAAAAGGCATTTTGATTCTTGAATTAATAACACTCGACTCGAGCATATGATTCAACAAGAGGTATTCAAACAGTTTAAGTGAAAGCAATGTTTTCTCTGAAGCCAATTAATACAGCAAACCTTTGGCTGAAGTGATCCGAATGTGCAGCAAGTAAGTGTTACGGTGTTCTGTAAACCATCAAGCTATCCCTGCAGTGAGCAAATGGAGAGGAAAAAAAAAGAAAGAAAGAAATGCACATCCTGTTGGCATGAACCTCAAATCATAGCCCGGGTAATTTCAAGTTTGAAGGGGAACCTGCAGAGGTAGCTTTTGTTTGGCCTAAAAACATGCTTAAGCCCAGCTGTAAGGGAAGGGGGGAGTACAGAAATGGTTGTGAGCTCCCCCTCCAGCCTTCCTCTTTACCCCCTTGACAACTGAAGGCCCAGTCTTCCTTCTACCTGACCCTGAGCAGGGCCCCCACGAGGGTCAGGTGACTTGATTTGATTCAGCGATCTTTTCTGGGAAGCAGATGTGGCCCCAGGGGCTCAGGTAAATGGCTTTCCCTCCTTCCCCCCTACTGCTCCCAAACAGAGCTCTCCTTTTCTTTCCTTCATTGAAAAATTGCCAAAAGCCACTCCATACTGTACAGCTAACCCCAAAACAGGCAAGGGAGAATGATGTTAATTTAAACTTCTGCCTTATTAAGTAACAAAACCCAGAAATAATGTGATCAAAGCCAAAAGACACAAACTTCTGCCATCTTTCTTAAGATAAAAGGAGTAAAACACCCATTAAATGAAGGAGGCTTGGACACTTAATAAAAATAGCTAATTAAGTGTTGGAGTAACTTAGCATTTTGCCTCATGAGCCCTGCAACCCTCAGAACCAGCCCTTATCCCCTCCAATCTCACTCCTTCCTGCCGGGCTCAGACCGGCACATCATTCTTTCTTCATTCCCTTTGTTATGTGCCAAAGACAGCTGCCTGTGCCAGGATGCGGGACCAAGGAGTAAGCAGGTCCTGACCCGGGAGGAACTTACGCCAGCGGTAATGCTGTTGGTGAACGGGGCAGGAAAGCAGGTGTGAAGTTCTTGGACCAAATCAATGAGCACTAGAGGACTGGACAAAAGTGGGAGGAGATGGGGCTGCTTCTTGGCCATCTCATCGGAATCTGGGAATCCCTGTAAGAGTTTCTCCCTTGGAAGGACCTCCCAGTCCCTCTGAGTGTCCTCATACACTGAGCTGTTTTCCAACGGTGTAACTGAACTCCAGGCTTTAATTCAACACAAGTCTCCTTTTTTCTTTCCTTTCTCTCTTCCATTACCATCCTTCCTTCCTTCTTCTCTTTCTCTCTCTCCTTCTCTCTCTCCTCTTTCTTTTGTTCTTTATATTTTTCTTTCTTTCTTTTTACTTTCAACCTGGAAGTATTTTTAAAAACACCTTTCATATGCCAAGTACACTCAAAATAACAAAGGCCTAAATATTTCCCCAAACAGAGCCTGCCACCTGGTTATAAAAGGCAGCCTTTAAGCAGAACAATGTTTATGAGAAAAAAAATAAATCCTAATTCTCAGTTTTCTGTCCAGGTTAATGACTGCATTTTAGTTTTGTTTTCCATTTTCTGTTTTATTTGTTTTTTTTTTTCTTTCTAGCCATTTTGATATGAAAAGAATAGATAATGCTCTATAAGAAGTTGAATATATACACCTTGGTCTCCAGGAAATCCTAGAGACTTGAGTTGCTATGTGACAGAAAATAAGCCCTTAATGTCTTCAAATCACTATTTTGTTGTTGAGGTTGTTTGTGTTGCTTTTTAGTATCTGTTACAAGCAAGCAAACAAAATTCATAGCTTAGACACTAGGCAAGCCAAAGTGCTATAAATGAAGTTAAGCTTAAAAGCATTTCCTATGTAACAGGAAGCATTATCTGCCAAAAATCTGCCCAAGAAAGCTTGTTCAGGAGAGATTTCCTGACTTTTTTATGTTTTTCCAGCTCTGAACGTTTGGAAAGTGCATATGAACAGTAAAGTACACGGGCAGTTATCCAAAGAGAATTATTTTCTGTTTGCCCAGCACAGGACAAGAAACAGTCCTGGATATACGTTGTCAATGATTCTATAATCCTGAGTCCACTCAATTAAAGAGCAGTAAAATGAAAACCATTTTCAAAAGAGACTTATTGTATGTGAAAGGGCCACTTAGGGTACAGCACTAACTTTGAGATCATTTTCAGACCTGCCACATGCTTGCAACATTAAATGACAGCCATATCTACCACCTCTTTCCTTACTTTTTGCACCAGTTTTCTTAGGCAGTCTGGACTAAAAGCATAAAACCACCGAGTCTCCATTAGGGCTTCCAAAGCCAGGCTGAAGCATAGGAAGTGTGAACTGAATACATTTGTATATGTGTCAGCTATAAAAAACAGCAAATTTAGGCAAAGCACGTCTTTTGAAGTACTGAAATTGACTAATGAGCTGGGTGGGAAGTGGCACTGAGACCATTTCCCTCTGGCCTCTGCAAGATGGAGACCGGCAGCCAGCCTCAGAAAATCTGCTCAGCAAGGCACTGGCAAAAGCAGATCAACTGGATCTCAGAAGCTTGGAAATAGAGACATCAGCAGACAGAGTGGCCAGCTGAAAGCTAGGCACATTCAGACACCCTCAGCAGGGATCCCAAATAGGCAGGGCCGGTAGGGACCAGTGAAGCTGATGGGCAGCTAAAAACTTATGGTTCGCCTGATAGCATTCCTAATATCTCCAGGCAGGCTATGCTATGCTTACAAAAATAAGACATAAATATAAAATATATCCTGTTAGTTAACCAAGGAAAGTAAGGCTTAAAGAGATAAATTGCCCCAAATCACACAGCTCATAAGGAGGAGACTGCCGATGCTCAAAGAGACTGTCTTCCTCCAAAGCCACATCTCTAACTTCTATGCCACGAGAGGAAGACTTTCCCGATGGCAATGGCACTTACTGAAGCGTCATAACTAAAGCAACTGTCCTGTGTCTGTGATGAGAAAATTGGTGCTACCTGTATAGTCAAGGCACACTTTAGTTGAGCTTGTTGAAGTAGTTGGTGGATCTCCCCATTTCTACCGTTCATGGACTTCCAATGAATCTACAGGCTCTTGGAAAACAATGCATTGATGAAATTCACCACAGAGAGGGGAGACGGGGACAGAATCACTCTGACGCGGACAGTCAAGCTCAAGTGCTATACTATGCCAGGCAATTTCTTTACTTTTCTAAATTAAGGTTTCCTCCACTCTCCCAAGCCTGGGCTTGTCCCTCATACCCTGAAGTCTCAAGTACAAATTTTAGCTCTAAAAATCCAATCAGATGCCTTTGGAGTCTGACGTTTACAGAGTATGTTCCCAACCATTGCCTCAGTGTACCTCATGTACCTAGTGGAGATGTCCACAGACAGCTCGGGCTTCCTCACTCGGTGGCTGTGCATCACTTTCTACTGCCACCTGTAACATCCTTCCCTTCTTCCCTAGATGACAAAATAGTACCTGTTCTTAAAGGCCCAGATCAAATGCCAGCTCTTTCTTGACACTTCCATCAGGCCACGTGCTCTTATTTCACTTCTTCATTGCCCAAATTGAATTGTCCCAACAGAAAATTTTGCCTTTCTAACCTCATTTAGTTCGGTTTGAGATGGAAGGGTGGCTTGTCCGTGTTGCTGAAGTGTGTCTGTGAGCTAAGTCAGTAGTGAATCTCCAGGATCTTGCAAGTTCCTGACACACAAGGGAGGTCAGTGAAAGTGGAAGACATAGCTAAATCATTAGGATGGCTTCGACAGGAATCAAGTTAATGAAACCAGCTTTTAACTCACAATGATTTGGATATTCTCCTTGTTTTGTGAGAGCCTCATAAAATAAAATATTTCATAACAATTTAATTATAGAATTCTAGAATTTAAAAGGTAATTCTTCACACCAAAAAAAAAAAAAAAGGTTGAATCCACTTTCTTACTCACTCTCTAGTAGTCTCTTCTGAATGCCTGCAAATCCGGTGAGATTTAGATCTCTGATTTGTAAGAAGCCTCCATTAGCCACCATTTTACACCACTGAATACTCAAAAAATCATTATATATAATTTGGCATGTTCCTGAGGAGGAATTTTGGGCAAATTTTCAGATTCCTGTCATACTCGAACATGTGCAAGAATCAGTATTTACTGTATACTCATGATATGCTGACATTTGTCTAAGCATTTCCAAGTATTAACTCACTTACGCCTCAGGAGGGTCAGGCAAGGCCAAGTCTAGAAGGGGCACCGAGTGCTGTGAAGGCAGAGAGATGAGCACAGACGATGGACCGATGAGTCTTGGCTCCAGTCTCCTAAAGATTCATCTGCACTACTCGGACCATTAAGAGCACCTTCTTACTAGGTTAATCATTTATAAATACGCACTGATGTCCTGACGGAGGATTCCACAGGCTATCTGAGATATCGGAAGTATCTGACAAAATGACCCAGATCCAAAAAGATGGGGAATTAGAAAAGGATATCAGCAACACACGAGTTGTCCTAAGTTGTTTCTAGTTATATCTGAGTGGCACTATATGAGCCACTCTCTAACTTTGCATATTTTTAAAATTCCATTATAAAAAGATTTTAAAAAGTAAAAAAATTCTAAAACAATAATTACTAACGGCAACTCTGACCTTTCTAAGGTTAAGGGTTTCGTCTTTGCTTTCTGTTCTTCTTCCAGCACTCCTGACAGTGTGTATCTTCTTTGTTTACTTGTTTTTAGTCTGTCTCTCACTGAACTTGATTTCTGAAAGAGAAACAGCTCTATCTAATTTGCTGTTGAGTCCTCAGCATATAGCACAATGCACAGTAGGACATAAATTAGCAATCGGGGAAGGAGGGAAGGAGGAAGGAAAGAACGAGATGCAGGCAGTTGACTTGTATTATCTCAGTTGATTCCACCCTCCACACCATGAAAAAACTGCTATTGCATTAGAGAGATACACGTGCCTTGCTCCAGGTCATCATCTGAGAGGTAACAGAGCCGGGATTTGGAAATGCCTGGGATCCCCTTGACATGGCTGAAGAAGATGTGGCTCACACTGCCCACAGCACCTCTGGCCCACGCCGTTGGTGCACCCCTACAGCACCCCTGGCACACGTGCTTGTTGCAGAGACTGTTTCTGCTCGTACAAGGTGAGAATTTGAACGAAGACTCAGCCAAATGCTAATTAGTGAAAGTAGACACACATTAGTCTATTATTCAATTGTCTGTAATGGACTCGCTTGGAAAACACATCTAGTGGGTGGCCTTCCCCGGGATACAATGTCTATCAGCACCTTCAAAAAGTCTGCCAGATGCTCAGATCAAATACTAAGTAAATCATTTCCCAAAATACATACTGAATGTAGAGTCCCCTCACTGTGATGAGTGTAGCTGACTAATAACAATTGTATATATTTATCATGTGCAACATGATGCATTCAAATATGTGTACATTGTGGAAGGGCTCACTGTAGCTAATTAACATGCACATCACAGGACATATTTTCATTTATGATGAATTTTTGAAAATGCAACACAAATATTGTATAAAGAAACAAATATGTAAAAATGGGGGACAGGATGTCAGTGGTACAGCATTTGCCTAGCACACACAAGGCCTCGGGTTCCATCCCCAGGACCACACACAGGATTTTTTTCTTATTCAAGCCAAGTCCTAAGACAAGCATAGATCTATAATAAGCTGGGGTTGGGCAGACCTTGATTTAAGTGCTGTTTCTGCCACTTAGTACTGTGAGGCTCTGAGTGAGTTCCTAAACACTACTGAGCCTTGGGTCCCCTCGTCTAGCCCCAGATAGCTCCTCTCCAGGGTGGCTGTGGGAAATGAAGTCAGGAAAGCCTCAAGCACTGCAAAGCTGTCATTAAATGTTAGTCCTATCTCTATCTGCCCTCTTCATGACTATTCGATTGTATTAAAAAGTAGTAGTTTCTTTTTTCATGTCATTATGATAAGGCCAGTTAAACACTTCACAATTGAAGCTCTTCTACGATTCTCATGTCCAGGTGAGATACTTTGAGATGTGGGTTGAATTTGCTCTCTTATGGCATGCTGTCCTTCCTGGTGTCAGTGTATAATATACTTTTGGGGTTTTTTGTTTTTGTTTTGGGGTGGGGGTCCTGGGGCTCGAACTCAGGGCCTTAGCTCTACCACTGAGCTAAACTCCCAGCCCCTATAATATCCTTCTGACTGGCCAGCTGAATGAATTTGATATAACCAATGATTTAGATGCTCCTCACTGAACATTCCCATTCTGACCTGGGGGTCTTTCATCTAGGTCAAAAAATGCTATGATGTGTTGTCATTCATTCCATCTTCAGTCGAGAAATGAGTTTTTCCCTATTTAGTGGAACTGCATCTTCCCGTAACTTCTAACCTTTAGTCCTAGTTGTGTTCACTTGAGCCTTAGCAGTTACATCATTCTTCCACGTGACAGAATTCAGTATTTGACAATGGTGGTGGCCCTATTCTTCCAGGTCAGCTTTCTAGATAAAGTTTTAACAGAGTCACCAAGCTCAGTTTTCCTTGCACATTAGCTCCTTAGAAAACACAGTCTTCTAAAACTTTGGGGATGTCACAGCTGGATAATTGAATGAGAGGAGGAACTTGGGCAACCACTAGTGTTCAGGGGCCTGTTCACAAGTGTGTGGGACGGCAGAGCATCTGCCTTTTGAAAAGGATACGTTAATACAGTGGACCCCTCAGATCTGTGGGGGTTACATTCCTAGAGCATCTGCGAATTGTGAAAAATCTCAAATTTCAGATATGGTCAGAAAAAATGCCTACAAATGCCGATTTTTATAGTTTCAACCCTAAATATGCTATGTTTCCCATAGATATGCAATTCAATAAAATACTACATTAATAAAAGCCTTAGAAGGTGCAGGGCATTTTCGTGGCATCTTAGGGGTCTTAGAACTTTAAGAAGAACAAAACTGAGTACATTGACGATAGCTACACGCAGTACAGCAGCCTGTTAGGATGCAAGAGGCTGGTGCATCTGCTGGATGTGGGTCACAGGGCAGCAGCCAATCAGCAGCAAGGAGAGCTGACTAATGCTCTCAGATTGGCTACTTGCAAACCTCTCGCAAAAACAAAAGCAAAAAACCATGGCAGAGGGTATTTGCAGTTTCAGTGAAATTGCAGTCGTTTCCTGGAACAATTGTTAGTTAGGAAAAATCTGCAAATGACTGAGGCCACAAACTCTGAACCACGACTTCGTGGGGGTATGCTATACTCCCTATATTACTGTCTGATAGTATCTCAGAAACGAACTTCAATTATCATTCTTTCTTCCCCTTTTAAAATTTAATTGGAAGACTAGGAACGTACAATTTGGGCAATATGACCATACCACATTAGACAATGGTTGTTGGAATAAAGAAGATATATCTCTTAAAGTAAATAAATACAAAGTTTAAAACTATGGCACAAATTTAAGCAACATGAATAATTACCTTAAGTATCAGTGATTATTTGGGATCCACCAGGGGAGAACAGTACAGTCCCAAATCCGAGTTCAACAGCAGGAGAAAGAAGCTCCAGTGGGCTCCAGCCCCTGCAACAAGGATTTTCAACTCTGATTAAACATGGCCTCACCTGCAAACTGTAAACTAGCCAGGCCCACTCTCCCAGGAGACTCCAATTGCAGCTGTGGCTGAGAACCACTGCCATGAAAAGGAAACAGTGGCCAGAGGAAGCTGGGGTCACCAGGAACTTGGAAACCCCTTGGAGAGGAAGTCTCCAGCATCAGCAGGGAGCAACTAATCCTGCTGGTTCTCCCAGATCCTCGGGCCACTGGTGAATGAAATCCCTGTGGCCCAGGTGACCAGGCCAGCTCCCATTTGGTACTGGATGTAAGCAAGGCAGCAAGGCTCACCCCCTTTGTTCCTGTCTCCCTCACCCTTCTCGTACTGCCAGACACCCTTAGAGATGGCCTTAGGGCACAAAAACTACTGAGGAAGGGAGCACAGCTGGGGTAGCAACGGCTTCCAACAGTCTAGGCCCCCTCAGCCACCGCACCCTTCCTGACGCCAACGTTGGGTGCAGGAGAGCAGTCCAGTAATGACGGTCTTACCAAGGTCCTGCCACGACACCACGCTAGGTGCTTTACATGTATCATTTCTAAAGCAGGCATTGCCTTTTCTCTGTAGATGAAAATCTTGAAGCCCAAAGCAATTAGGTAACTTGCTCAAAATACACAAGGCTAGAAGTCTGACTCTGTATCCCCGTCTAGGCCATACTCTTCCCTTAATTCTTACCTCCTATAGAATTTCTTATTCCCATCCTGAAATTAAGTCCAACCCAGGAGAAAACATGTCTGGAGAGTGGGGAGAATGGAGAAGAGAGCGCAGTGTGAGTCAGGTGTACTTCAGTGGCCGTTTTGCACAGACAGTGAGGAAGGGCTGGGCTGCCGGGGCCACTTTGAGAGCCAAAGCAACAAAACCCCAACCATTGGAGGGGCAGAGCAGAGGGGAGAGTAAGGGACTGTCCAGTGCTCAGGTAAGGCCAAGTCAAGTTCATATCCATAAATTTGACTTAGTTCTCCCCCGCAGGATGTGCTGCTTCCATCCGCTCTTTCCGAGTAACACTCATCTAACTCTTAAGAGATTTAATCAGATCAGGAGAAGGCTGGTGGGTCAAAAGCAGTGAAGTGATTTCTAGTTTCATGGTACCAACTTTAGAAACCTGGTCAGGAAGCTGGTGAGGAGGAATGTGAAGGAGAGGAGGAAGTCTGTGTTGAGGCCAAAGAGTAATAAGGAAAAGCAGTAAATAAACAGAAGTTAAATTTTAGTCTGTGCTGCGAGGTACTCTACTCTTCATAATCCCAGCCAGAGAAAAAGCCTTTGTTCCGTGGCTACCAAGTGTCAGACCAGCGCCTGCAGTTCAAATTAAGCCAATAATGGACACCCTAACCTTTGGTTTGGCCCCACGGCACTCCTGAGCTGGGGCGAAGGGCCTCACTGCCCTCCACGGTGGCCGCTGGAAGGGGGCTGCTGTGGGGAGCGGCTCTGCAGGCTGGTTCTCAGGCCTCTCCTGGGCAGTGATCAGAGTCCACCTGCAGGGAGCCATGACTAGATGGACTTTCCCACATCACCGTCCACTCCATGTGAGAAGGAAGGAGTCTCTGGAAGCCAGTACAGACCAGGCACATGCTCTCAGGGGACATCCCTTTTTCACGGCCAGTGTGACATCCAGGCTGAGTCTCTGGTTGATGACTGCTGACACAGCCACAGTGGTGAGCTGAGCCCTGGAATTGGTTTAAATCTCCCGAAGACAATGACAAGCCTGTCCCCTCCGCAGATACGTGAGAATGAGCGACTTTGGAATCAGGAAAAGGGAAACCCCCCTCTCCACCTTCCCTGGCCCCTGCTGGGGAGAGGGAGAAAGTAATAGCCACTAGGTAAAAACGGTGTCTGAGGAAGGCACACTGAAAAGCTGGGACATGGTGTTAATCGGACTGGAGTCAGATTTGTAACACACCAGTGCCGTTTGCACGTACAACACTTTGAAATTTCACGTGGCAGGTTCTTTGGGAACATTAAGTATGGCCTTAATTCAGAGGGCTGTCCACAAATCCAGCGCTACAAGGGCCAAGACAGGCAACATTTCCAAACCACTCGCAACAACTAGCACCCTTTCAGTTCTATCATGTATCCAGTACTGTGGTCCTTAGTGATTTTCAAGTCTGATCTCATTTAATCCCCCCTCCAAGGCTCTAAAGCAGGTCTAACTGCCCCCATTTTATAGATGAGGATACTGAGGCTTCAAATGTTTCATTTACTTCACTCGAAGTACACTTACTGTCAGATGCAGGTCAATCAGGAAATGTTGAAAGGGATCAGAGGCCCCTCCTGGAGTCAAGGAAGAGCTTACTAGTGTGTTGCTCATGCAGATCGTGGAGCTGACACGTGTTGTCAAGAAACTTCTCTGTACAAATAAAAATGGTCATCTCGTTCTCTGCTTAAGGGTGAATTATCTTCCACAAGTTGGGATTCAAGAAGCCTGCAAAAACTAACATGCAAGAATTGGAAGCTTGTGTACGGTCCGCTTTTATGAGATTCGTGTTTCATAAATGAATGGATGAATAAATGAATTATCTTTTTCTGAAAAATGTTTCAAAGCACACAGGAGTTATATTCCTAGGCCCTTCCTACTTGATTTTCTGCTTGTGTCTCCATGTTTGTGGCCTTTGCTTGTAAGATTTTGGTTTGTAGAAGTCAGTCCTACACTGAGTGTGGTAGTGCATTCCTGTCATCCCAGCTCAGGAGGCTGAGGCAGGAGGATCCCAAATTCAAGAGCAGTTTGGGCAATTTATAAGACCCTGTTTCAAAATAAATAAAAATGATGTAGGATGTAGCTCAGAGACACACCCCCACACAAATTAAAAAAAAAAAAAATCAGGCCTAAAGACAAAGACTAGGCATGTGAAATCAGTAAGGATTATTCTTAAATTTTAGGATGTATTTTATCCTCTTACCTATATTTCCACTAGAAAACAAATTTTAACTTTTCTAAGATTCCTTTTTCTTTTCTTCAAGAAATGCAATTCTCCAGATATACCTTCTTTTAAAACGAAGTACACACAATTTTCCACATTCTTGATTGAATAGTTTTTCACTTGTGGAAAATGCTGAAAATAGATTCCTCTACCGTAATATCAGACTTTCCGGACCGAAGCGTCTGAACTCACAGACCACGTGTTGGAAGCACCGCAGGGAGTTTGCGCTCTAGCGTGGCCGGGTTCTTTTTGTCAGCACCGAGGAGCAGGAAGCCACGTCTGATCCTGAACCCGACCCGTGGACTTCCGGACCTGCCCACAGCAGTAGGCGCTGGCTCTGGCATGCGCGGGGCCAGCACCATCAATGGAGTCCATTGTTTCCCAGCCAGGCACCTGCACGGCAGGCGCAAACAATGAGGCCACACCAAGAACCCCTCCTTGCTCCTCAGGGCACCCACTGTGAAAGGAAACTTGTCGAGGCCTGGAAGCCCACTTTCATCATAACAGGCTGCTTGGCCCACAGCGAACCACCAACGTCTCTGGGTGAACGCGCGAAGCGCCTCCCAAATCCCCGCGCCTGCAAGGACCCGCCGCTCTGCGCCGCCCGGCCGCTGCATGAACGTGAGGCCGGAAGCCTGCACAGCACTGCGTGGTGTCGCCTCCAGACCTCTGCGTTTCCACAAGGGCCCTGAACACCCCCGGGCCACCTCCAGATCCGTGAAGACGCCTGCTAACCTACCCAGACCGGGTCTTACCCGCCTGACACAGAACTCCACGCAGCAGGCGGCCTTCTTGGAGGGGGCGTCTATGCGACTATGACAAGAGGGAGGAGTCCATTTAAAAATGTTTTCCTCTTACACGATACCTTTTATTTGTGGATTTGTTTGACTTTAAAAAGTAGACTCCGGAGATTATGATGATGGTTTTTGTCATCAGGTATGCCTAGGTTCTAGTCTTGGATTTACCACATTAATGTGGACTTACTACATTAATAATGCTCCATCTCTGTGCCTTTCTTTTCTTATCTGTAGAATGATGTGGTTGTGTCCATTACTGAGAATTTAATAAAATATTGTGTATAAAATATTTAGCATAGGGGCTGGGGATTTAGCTCAGTGATTAGAATGCTTGCCTTGCAAGCACAAGGGCCTGAGTTCGATCCCCGGCACCACAAAAAAAAAAAAAAAAAAAATTTAGCATAGATCCTGATTCAAAATACATCCTTAATAAATTACACTACTACTCCATTGTCTCAAGAAAAGCCCAGCGATGAATATAAAGAAAATGACAGTAGAATAACTGATAATATACTGAGTTTTGAATGTCTACTTCCACCAAAACTGATTGAGGTTTATAATTTTGAATTTGAAATCGAAATTAGTACCTAAACTATCGCACCACCCACATATCCTAGAAAATGGAGATGAATGATTGCTTTAATCTCTAGTTTGGAGGTAATTCTAAATTACTCAAGTTCTTTAATATTAAAAAAGAACCAAATTATTTCATTGGACCAATTTTTAAGACATGTTATACAATTTAGGAGTTCTAATCAGAAGTCCTTGACCTGTTTCCCACTGATTATTTGGACAAGTCACTTCATCTCTCTGTGCCTCAGTTTCCCATCTGTAAAAGCAGGAATATCATTGGTACTCACCTTTCATGCATCTTATGAGGAGTCACTAAGATGACACAAGCACTTAGCCCGTGACCTTTCCTGGTGACGAATCAACAAATGTTGACTCTTCACTCTTAGCTTTATTACTGTTAAGGGGGAAATCTTGGTATTATCAGCTTGGTGGAGTTGTTTTTTTTTTTTTTTTTAATGGTACTGGGAATTGAATCCAGGGTCTTCACACTTAGCTACATCCCAAGCCCTTTTGAAAATTTTTAAAAATCTTGATACAGGGACTCGCTCAGTCACTAAGTTGCCCAACCTGCGCTCTAACTTGTGATCTGCCTACTTCAGCCTCCCGGAGTGCTGGGATTATAGGCTCGTGTGGTCATACTTGATTTCTGATTCATGCTATTTAATTGACCCATTTTTCCACATACGGCTCCTTTAAACTAGGTGGAGAATGTGCCCTGAGACTTCTCACCAGAAGAAGCCTGAGGGAAAGAAAGGTGCCGCAGACAGAAAGCTAGGAGAGAAAAGCACCAAGGCCAAGCAAGCCAGGCAGACTTGGCCAGGTAACACGCCACCTAGGAAATACTATGCTCCCAATGAGACCAGAACTTTAATTCCAAGCTACCCAAGCAAGAGGTCAGTGCAAAATTTCATGCTATGTCTATCAAACCCAGTGTGTTCCTGTTTTCACGGAGCCAAGATCATCACAGCACTTTCTGCATTACATGGTACACATTTCATTCCAACCCTCAAAATAAATCTGGGTCTTTTACTGCTTAAAGAATGTACTTATAGGCCAAGTTTTATTAAAATATGAAATTAAAATGGGCATAGTGGCACGTGCCTGTAATCCCAGCATTTGGGAGGCTGAGGCAGGAGGATCACTGTGAATTTGAGGCCAGCCTGGGCTACAGTGAGTTCAAGGCCAGCCTGAACTACATAGCGAGACCCTGTCTCATAAAACAAACAAACAAACTACATTAAATGTAGTTATATATTTAACTGATTAATTTTAAAAATAAGAGCAGATAAATATATAAATTCTTTGGAAAACTGAAGATACACATATGTTGTATTTGTGAACACAAACATGTGAGAACAAGTTAGGAGCATTTCAGAATAATTTCTCTCATCTCTACTAAATTCTGTCTACTCTAATTTAGAGTTAGTTAATAAGGTAACTGCTCACTATAACTGACTAGAGCTAGATTTAAAATGTAAAACTGATAGGATTATAAACATGCTTCGATGGTCCTAATCCTTTCCTACTACCTGAGAATGACTTTTACATTCTTTTTACCTCTTCATTTTTTCTAATTTAATGTGATGATTGTGTTTTCTAGGCTATGTCACATACAGTAAAATGTGTTGGTATATATAATGTACCAATACATGTTCTTGGTAAAAATAAAAAAAATTAAACAAACAAAAAACATGTGTTGGCTGATGACATTCCAGTTTGTATATGTAGTCTTCTCCAAATGAAGAAAGTAAAGGAAACTATTACTTCCTTTCTTTGCCCTTCCTGTGATAAGATACAAAGGCGATAAGATACAAAGTAAAATTAGATTTAAACTCTGACTTCTTTGGGGGTGGAGGGGCAGTATGCTCTACCATTGAGCCACATCCCAGACCTTTTCATTTTTTAAAACAGTGTCCTGCTGAATTGCCGGTGCTGGCCCAGAACATGAATCCTCCTGCCTCAGGCTCCTGAGTATCTGGGGTTACAGGCCCATGCTACAGGGCCCAGCTCCTTAGCTTCTTGATGTTTGTGTTTCTGAAAATTTTTCTGCAATGGAAAAATCATGTGTGTTCACAAGTAAGGCAGAATGTCTTTATCTGTGTTATCACTCTCCAATCCCAACACTAACTTGAAACTGATCACTTTGCTAAATTAGGAAAAGACCTCAGTGTAGTTTCACAGAAGTTCACAACTAAATGAACGAGAAACCAGGTGTGGTGGCACATGCCTGCAATCCCAGCACTCGGGAGGTTGAGGCAGGAGGATCGCTGAGAGTTCCAGGCCAGCCCGGACTACATAGTGAGTTCAAGGCCAGCCTGAACTACATAGCGAGACCCTGTCTCAATAAATAAATAAACAAATAAATAAGGCCACAAATGTGTCCACATTGTCCCACTTCTGTACTTTATTCAAATTCCGTAAATTTTTCATGAAATATGCTTTAATAAGAATTAACTCTTTCTGGTACAGAAATATCAATTCTTCCAATTCTTACCTTTGATCCAACCACAGTCTTTCCCTAAAGCACCTCAGAAATGGAGATAAATATTCTGAATAACTTGATAAAGTCCTGGAAACATCAGGTCGTTTATATGATCACTGTTTTTATGAATAAAACAAAGAACTGCAGTATAAATGGGTATCAGGCTGAAATGTCTTCTTACACACTGCATTTTAACTGGGATTTCTTCTAACAATAAAGTTCTATTCTTATTCTTCCATTTCCTCTTCTGGATAAGTACAAAGGCACATTATTTTTATGCCCACATAGAGAATTTTGATCCTGGATTATTTGGTAGAAATTTAAAAATAACTGATAGAAACACACATGAACAGTTCAGGGTTCTGGTCCCAAGCAGCACTGTTTCCCTCTGTACCTTCTGGAGCTCGCGGCCACCGGCAGAGGTGGTAGATTTGATCAGTGCAGCCCTAGGCCATAAAACAATGCACTTTCCACACATCCTCTTCAGTGGCCCCACTAAAGGTGGTGGGTGCTTTGGTGAACACCAACCCCCCGCAAACAATGGTGCCGGTGAGCTGTACACAGCTCTTCTTGGTCATTTAGTGTGAATGCCCATTTCTAGGCCATCACACTCCCCCAACCTCCCTAGGTGCTAACTTTGCCTGTTTAACCCAGTTAGACTACCCGCCCTGCCTGCAACTGTATCCATTTACATTCCTCCTCCAATTAAAAAAAAATGAACACCGAAAAGGTTTCTTCATACAATCTGCTTACAGAGGAATCATCTCCCTTTAGAACAATAGTGGTAATTTTTTCTTGGAAGATGCAGGTTAGTACCTGCAGTTCGCCCTTACGTCTACTGTCTAGCCCTAATGTGAGTCACTGTGATGATACCAAACCCAGCAGTCGAGACCACCCAGAGAGGGCATTTTGTTGATGCTGAGGAAAGGACCACTGTGCAGCAAGAATTAGCGTATCATGAGAGACGCCACTTTTGAACCAAAGGGCAATTTGGACAACCTAAGACGCCATAGTGGCATATAGGACTTGGTCTTGGTCGATGGGGAGAGAGACACACGAGAACAAGGGGTTCCACAAAGGAAGGTAGCCTAGAAGCAAATAATGTTTGGCTCCCTTTCCCATTGGAGCAGCTGCTACAACCTCTACAGTCTGTACAGGCTCTTCTGCATGAAGTTTGGGACCCCGTACATCTCAAGCTTATCCAGTCTCTCCCCGTCCATTCCACATGTCATGTCCAATTCTAATCCCCACCTTAGCAGGAGAGGATGCCGCGTCCTGTGGGAAGAGCACAGTCAGGAGAGGGCAGGGGGCTGAGCTACTGCACCTGCGCCTT
>PVJO010006387.1:0-52500 GCA_004026905.1 Hystrix cristata | reverse complement strand
CACAGAAATGACTGGACTTCTTTTGGAACTTGTGGTGCTAGAATGCTGCCGTGCTATTCAGTATTTGGGCTATCAGACTGAATGGGCTAATCGAATATAATTCTCCAGCCCATAAGCATGTTCTAAAGTATTCATTATTAAATGATATGCTGTGAGAACAATTGACAGTTTATTAGGCAATGGTCTGGGGGAAGGAGATCAGGGGCTCCTAAGACAGTCTACCATGTATCACTAATTCTGAAATATTCTCCCTGTAATAACGAATTCACTAAATGGGACCGGAAGAGGAGAGGAAAAGACAAGAAAAAACCAGCCTCCATTCACCTTCTAACCCTCAGGGGACACGAAATCAAATATATATTTGAGGTACCATCCCTTGAAAAAAATCCCATCGGTATCTAATAGGCTTAATTCATCCACAGGAAAATGAATTTCTTAAAATTCTGTATTCCTCTCTGCTCTAGTTCTCAGTTTAAAAGGGCAGGTAAAATAAAAAACAAGATTTATTTATTTCGTTCCTTAAAAACTGAACTTTGATTTTAATCTATCAGTCCAAATACATTCAATAACAGCAACCTTCCATTCAATCTTCTGGATATTGGAAGAAACTGAAGTGCATTGCTATCCATCTGAAGTAGTAAGTCACAGGTAAATCATATCCTTAATAGATTTTTTTTATCACTAATAAATGAAGAAATGGGGCAAGGAAATGGAGGGGAAAGAATACGGAAGCACTCCTTCCAGTTGGTCAAAAGTGTTTTGTAGGAGAAAGCATATTCCTGTGTTAAACCTCCAAAGTGTGAAACATCCATCATCGGCTCTATGGGCATTTCAACAAATGTCTTCACCAAACAGGAGACAGGCTCACTCTCTGCTGTGGATCTGCAACTTCCAAGAAAAACTACCACCACTAACTAAAATAAGACAGTACTTCTTCTAAGCCAAGTCTGCCTCCAGGAGAATTTGTTGTGTCTGCTTGTTCTATTTTGTTGTTTTTGAAAACCAGAAATGAGTTCAGCTTGCACCCCAGGTAGGAAATCAGATAGGGGGAACCTGTGTTAAGTTGAAGTTCGTCACAGTAGGCAGAACAGTCGCTTTGCAGCCCAGGCCCATCTCAGGGCGCCCTGCTTCACAGCTACACTGTAAAGTGTTAAAAATCCTCCCACCCACCCCAGAATATATATATGTATATTAAAAAAAATCCCCTGTCCATCTCTCAGTACACAAAAGGACCTCATCACACTGCAAAAATAGCAGTACCCACTTTGGTCAATTAAAACAAACAAACAAACAAAAAGCATACATTATTTTTTTTTAAAAAATCTGTGTACTTACCTATAATAACCAATACAGCTAAAAGCACTACCTACATAGGCAAAACTTGGTATTGCATAATTCGTATAAATTTGAAACCCCTCCCCCCAATATTAATTGGAAGATGAAAAACATGAAAGGTTAATAGAAAAAACACCAAAATACTGAAAATATTGCTGGTCGATTACAATTTTTAAGCGGCAACTATACACAGCCATGATATGCTTTATAAATGTGAGATAAAGGTATAACTGTCTAAAAAATCCATGATGTCACACATTTTTCTTCGTCTGGAGTACAAAATATTTTGTCATAAAAATGGTAAAGATTTAAAATGATAATAAATGCAGCAAAACAAGTGTAGTGATGTCACTTTTTGTTTTTTTGTTTTTTTTGTTTTTTTGTTTTTTAGATTTCAAGGCAAGGCACGTAATGTGGACATTATATCTTCGTGCAAATTAGGATTACTGGAAAGAGTATTTTTAATTAAAATTTTAAGAGACATAGAGGCAAAATGTGTCTGCCCATGCACACTACGGATCTGTCAATACAAGGAATTTGTTGAACAAGGCTAATGTCTGAAAGCACCATGCAAGTTTTCAGCACCCTGATTACATTTGTTTTCTCAAGAGTGCGTGTTTTTTTTTTGTTTTAATATCCTACACCCTGGCATTCCTAGTTTGTAAACTGTAAGCTTTACCTTTGTGACACAGATTTGCCTGCCTCTTTTGTCTCTATAATGCAGATTTTACAGAACCTTTTGTATACCCTATGGGTTCTTGATGCAACCAGTAATTTTAAATAAATAAATTCTACCTCCAAGGAGGCTGCAGCTAAACCAACATAAGTGCTGTGTTTTCATTAATTTTTTTTTCTCAAGCACATGATTTGTCTTGATTTAATGCCTTTTTAAATGCCCTCAAAAACTGAGGGGAAAATAAATTTGTTCAAAATTATTTTAAATTCTTTTTAATCCCCTCAATTTAGAGTCCAAGGGCTGAAGGACTTATAATCATGATTCCCCTTTAGATATAAATTTATAAATTGCACTTGCCTCTGTTAAGTGTTTCTTTTGTGGGGAAAATATTATATTAATTTTTACTGTTGCATGCAGAGATAACACTTCACCTACATAGAGGCATTTCTTCCATAGAGCCTTTGTGTTCAAACTGTTTTTTTTTTCCCTTTTTTTCTTTTTTTCTTTTTTTTTCTTTTTTTTTTTTTTTTTTTTTTTTTTTTTTTTTTTTTTTTTTTTTTTTTTTTTTTTTTTTTTTTTTAAGATTTCGAACTGGGTTACACACTGGAAAAGGCTGGGTTAAGGGCCAAAATTTAATAAATCTGTACTGATAACTAAAGGCTACAGAGATTTTATATATATTTTTTTAACTTTTAGAAATCAGAGTGCTTAGAAAATGGCTGGCTCATGGCTCGGTCACCCAGCACCTCTGATGCCGCCTCCTCGCCTTCGTTGGTGAGATAACCAGGAATAGTGATTCCATGCGTAAACAACAAGAATACTAAACCAAGAAACTAGCTTATCATGCAAATATTAAGGCATCTAGAAAGTCAGTTAAAATATATTGTCATAGAGACAGAACATCTATTTCCCAGCGGACTTCATGTAACAAAGGCTACGTTGCAGGGGCTGCGATCTACCGTCAGTGAAATATCATCGACCCTTTTAATGTCATTATACTTTCAACCTTAAGGGAATTAGTGATTGTAAGTGCTGCAATTGCTGGTCTATCATCTTCTTTCTTCAGTTTCTTTCCTTTCTCCCTTTGTTTTGTCCAGTCTTCCTCTTTTCCTTTTTTTTTTTTTAATTTCTTAAACTATTGTTGTATTTCTTTTTCCCTCAGTTGCTTGTTTCTGCTTGAAGGAAAGGTTCTCCAATTATGTTCAAACCATAATTTTGGACATTTGCCGGTAGGATGGGTGTCCTATTTGACACTTGAAAAGGAACCAAGCTAGCCCAGGTACCAGGACTGTTGAGAGGAAAGGGGCAGCAAGGAGGGAAGAAAAAAAAAAGAGAAAACACAATGTTAAAATCTACAACAGTATAAGAAATATAAACTTCAGATGCATCAAATCACAACTATACCTTTTTGTCAGAATTAATGAGATAATATGAGTCTAACACGAGATAAATGTGCCAAATTATACATGTTATACCCACATACATTATATAATATCTTTCATGAAAAGTAAGACTAATTGTGAAGAAGAAAACGCATACACTGTTGTTGAACTCTTAACTGATATTCCTTCTTTTTTTTTTTGGCAGTACTAGGGATTGAACCCAGGGTCTTCACACTGAGCTATATTTCCAGCCCATTTTTATTTGAGGAAGGGTGTCAAACTTGAAATCCTCCTGCCTCAGCCTCCCAAGAATGTTTGGACTATAGGAGTGTGCCACCACGCCCAGTTTCTTCCTAAAATATCTGATCCATTTTTATACAAATAGAATATGACCTTTTTGTCCAAAAGAAAAAAAAGCAGCAATCTACAATGATACCAATACAAAGTAGCTTACCAATTATATTGTACTAATCTTGTTTAACCTTTACTTTGTAAGCAATTCAGTAGTAAGGTGAGTTTCAATTTTTTACCTGCCTATTGGATTGAAAAAAATTGAAAACTGCAATAGAAGATATTTATTTCCCTGTCACATAAGTAAAAAATATATTTTTCAGGCAGGCTTGTACACAGCATGCAATTTGAATACTTCGTTGTCAAACATATCTGAATCAAGTAGATTTTTACTAACCAAATTTGAAAATCAGAACCAAAACAAAAAGTTTTGTCGTTGTTCTCTACAGACTATCCAAAATATGAGAGAACTTAACAGGAGACTGCAAAGACTTCTGCCGGGCTGATTCTATAGCAAGTGGCTTTGTCTTATCCTTCTCTTTCTTGGATAGAATCAATGTTTTCCTTTCAATTCATCGTTCTTATACTGGCTGGCAAGAGAAACCTGAGCATTTCCTGCCCTTTTCGTCAGTAATGATACCAGGTCTGTGCTGCTCTGAGTGGCAGGGTTGCGCAGGTGAGTGGGAGGGAGTGTCAAAGGCCAAAGAGACTCACCCTCTCCTCAGTCACCTCTACTGGGACTTATGTCAGAATCTGGGCTGTTTAAAAAAAAAAAAAGTTTGAAAAACAGCCCTGTACTTGGTATTGGCATAATCTTTCATAAAGGAAATATTGTATGGAGGAAAATTACACCAGATCTATATTCCACATTTCAGTACATCATACATTTTGGGATACACCTAACCTGATGTCTTGCTGATTTCAGCACTAACTTGGAATGAAAGTCAGCTAAGTAACAGCTACATAAATAATTATGAAGAAAGAAAATATCAAATAGACAATTCCATACTCAGTTAGTCAAGGCTTAGCATGGAAACAGACTGCTGACATTTCACATTTAACTGAATATCCTTCACTTGACTTTTGAGACCATAAGATAAAACAGATACTATGTTTGTAGATACCAATCTATGAATTTTTATTTGGTTATATTTAAATTCAAAAGGTACAAAAATTTTAGAGACTATTAAAGTGAAGGAAATTTTTTGGATTAAAAGACACCTAGGCATATAGTATTTTTCCTCTAGTGGTATCTCTGGACACAAAACGTGGATTATTGCTACATGTCTAAGTAAATATGTCTGAGATTATTTGAACAGAAAAAAATCATAGTAAGCTTTTTTACCCATGAGATTTTAAGACTAGATTACAAACCCCGTGACAGCAAAGACCATCTCTCTTTTTGCTAATCATATAGTACAGGACCTAGCATATAATGAATAGTCAATAAATTTTATGATAAATCAATTCCTTGTTCCAAATCACACCCAATTATATATATTTTAAAAGATGTTGCCCATGATTGCATGTACTCATATAAAGATACTTAACACCAAAAATTGTATTATGCAGGAATAATTATCTTCAACTGAGAAGATATGTCTTCATTATCTGATGAAAAAATCATAATTTTAGGGAATAAGAATATTTTTATTGAAACCTCTCTCAACTGAGAGACTCAACTGTTTTCACATATTTCTTTCTTCCCACACACGTCTTCAGCAATCCTTTCAGTGGTTTGTACCATTAGGAACAATGTTACGTAATGCAACAAGAGACTGATTTCCCCTCAACTGTGCTGCCACTGCACTTTGTACAAAGTCCTAGTACAGCTTTCATTACTTCATATTGTAATTATTTGTTATTTACAATTACTTTACTGACTGAAAGGTTGATTTCATATAGAAAGTGACCTAGTCGTAGCTATCCTTGAGTCTAGCCGATCCAATGTTAATTATTTCTTAATGAATTACAAAAAAGGCATCCATTATTTTTAACCTGAAGTAAGGAGCAATAGTAGCAAAAGCCAAAAGACTAGTTCAGGATAATCGCTGGCAGTAAAAGACATCATAAACAATAAACAAATTACTTTGAAAAACCAAAAAGAATCCCAAAATAAATGGGTTCAAAGAAACTCATTTAGAGATTGTATGGTTTAGAGATACAAAGTATATTTTAATGATTGAAAAATCAGTGTAACTTCTCAAAAAAACAAATCTACCAAATAATAGCAGAAGAGACAAGAATTCAGGGTGTACTTTGCAACTCCTGTCTTAGTTCTTTAAGAGACATGTATTATTAATCTTTAGAAAATGCTCAATAAAAACAAATTGATGCTAGTCACTACTAGGGCTCATCCAGTAGAATGTTCAACAAGTTAAATTTAAACATTTCTTTAAACCTTTAAAAACCACATCCTACCTTATGACCATATCAAAATTGTAGTGTGTGATATATTTGTCAATACTGTTTATGAACCTTTGGAGGGAAATAAATCTCAAACATTAACACGATGCAGATCCCATATATAACATTTACAAGTCTCTCATTGCCAATCTGTAGGTTAAATTCAGAACTACAAGGCACAGACATTTTTAAGAAATTTTTTGGCAGTTCCATTTTAAAAAAGTCTGTTAAAACTAATTCAATGACCATGAAAACGATGTAAAGAAAATATTTAATCAACACGACACAACACAACAATCTATATCACTGAATCTCAAAAAGACAATACCTAAAACTGCATAGGGATTCAAGCAAAAATGCAACAGTGCTTTTTACAATCTAACTCTTTTTATAATCACATGAATGGATAAAATAAACACACATATATACAAATTAATTATATATAAAATACTTAATGGTTTTAATTTATAGTTAAGTGAACACTATATGAGTAATATCATGTTCAGTTTATCAAACAATCTGCACTCCATCTAGTAAGAGTTGTGAGAATATAACTGAAAGGATTTCAATGTTAGATACAGCTACTTCAGCAATATACCTTAAAGTTCATATTTACTTTGTTGCCATTAAACTTTCCAATGTCAAATCACCTTTCTTTAGGCAAACTAAAGATAATGAAAGGTGAAAGCATTTATTTACAAAATATATACTGACAATAAGAACAGACAGATATAGCTATAGTATAGATATATATGTGCACACTGTGTGAAAAACCAGGCACAAAAAACACAAAAGATTTCAGGGCACCTTAACACAAAGCACAACTCACCTTAGTAACTTCCACTCTATGTATATAATGAGATATTTCATTATGCATTAAAAAATACATAGAACTAAATAAAAAATAAAACATCTTATATCATGGGAGATATTTCCACATTATTTTGACCAGAAGTATGATGTGGCTCCCTCCAAAAAAGAAGCAAAGAAATTATTTTGTCCTAAACATACATTAAAGGTAGCTGATGGTCCTCCTTTATTTTCTTGCTGATAAGACTACCTCTGAAGTACTGTGCATCTTCTAGGCATCTCTCTTTAATAGAAATCAACTCAGTGGCATTACTTTATTGAAGAATCTCACCAAATTATGTCATTTAAGGAACAGTTTAAAGGCGAAAGAAAAGACATGACAATTGAGTTGGAAAGAAGTTCAAGCTTCTGTATGATTCAGAGAGATAGAAATAACACAAAGGGATAAATTTCCACATGATAAACATGCAGAGGAACCTTAAGAGCAAAAGACTGTATTTGGTGTTTTACACATGGACTATCACTTAATTCTCTCAATGAATTCTTGAAATGGCCACTGCACAAATAAAGAAATTGAGACAAGTTACTTGCCCAAAGCCATCCTCTTAGCTCTCAGATAAAATAAAATAGTTCATTCTGATTTCCATGGCCATCACTATATTATATTGCCTTCCTAGGAAGTCAGACATTGGCCCAACTTTTGAACAAGTTTCTGAAAGCAAAATGTGTCTGCTTCAGGAGACAATGAATTTCCCTTGTCCTACACAAGCTGGGTCTTAACCTAGCTAACGTTGCAGAAGAGACTTCTACACTGAATATGAGGTTGGTTTTATGGCCAAGCAATCTGAGATTCTATGAATCTACCTCCTCTGGAAACAAATCTAGTTGAAGTTCTACTAGTGTAACAGTATGGTGAAGACTAAGAGGGAAGAAGCTGCCCACTTATTCCTTTAAAAATGATACGCTATTTTGGGTTGAAGATTCACCTTAAGTGGTAGAGCGCTTGCCTAGCAAGATCAAGGCCGTGAGTTTGATCCCCAGCACCCCCAAAAAAGGATACACTATTCATGGATAAAATAGTCTCTTGCATCTAAGAAGTCAATATTCTATCAATCAGTGAAAAGAGAAAATTGCTCTTGGCAGCCAAACTGAGGTGAAATGGTTGTTTTTCAAAATTATGCATTCCATGTCTATACACTTGAAGCCAAAAAGAATTGATTCCTTAGCCTCTAACTCGACCAGTCAAGAACTGTAAGGTGCCAAATAAACATATGAAGTCATTAAGCTGAGCCAGGTACCAAAGTTTTGACTTCACCTATTAGTCTAAGGTGATTAAAATAGTAAGAGCTATTTCAAGAATGGTAAAATTCATTTATTACTAGTTAGTGTTTATCTGGCAATGAACTGGACATTCCATCTGTCAGATAATTTATAAAATGTCAGAGTATTCAGTATACCAATACTTTTCAGAGAAATAATAAAATTGTCCATTCAGATTTTACATACTGCATTTACTTGAAAGATACTAAGTACTACTTTAGGAAGCTTAAAAATACATTAAGGAACTAAGTGCAAAAAATTGTATATATTCATATATACTTCAACTGTATCAGTTTTTATCATTATTATTTATAGATAATGATAAAAATAAGCAAAGGTCCAGAAAGCATGAGTAATATATAAAGTATACATCTTAATTTAAAAGAAGGGTCTGTATTTAAGTCCTTTGCATGAGTTTCATATACCCCAAGAAGGAAAGTTTTTTTATGTCTTTAGCTAAATACTCTAATTTTATTGGCACATTAGCACACAGGTTTCAATAAATGATTGCCCTTTTAAAAGGCAAAAATCTTGTCTGAAAAATTGAGCATGAGTTATTAATTGCTAATTAATTATTAAGTTAGAAACCAGGCTGTCCTGAATTGTGTATGTGTGTATTTTGGACTGACTTTCTTACTTCAATATAACACAAATGCAGTAGATTGCATCCTGTGAAAAAATGTTCACTTCGACTTGAGGAAGGAATAAACGGTAGCATTTAATGTATTTGAACCAAAAAAATGGGTAACTTAATGAATACACTAGTTTCTAGCACTTCTATGGTGTGTTATTTGCCAGGCAGTATGCTATGTGAGTGATCTACCATAAAGCTTTTAATCCTCATAACAAACCTAGGAGTAAGTGTCATCATTATACTTATTTTACAGATGAGAAAATGGAGCTAGGAATTTAAGTGTCTGTCCAACTCCCAGTGCTACTGAATTGCAGAAGCCAGGATTTGAACTCCAGCAGTATAGTCCTGAGGTCTATATTTTCACCCACACACTAACTCCTCTTTTGTGAAAAAAAAAAAAAATTTACTTTTTTTTTCTACCAGAGTAGAACTTATATTTTAACTGGATTATATCAGAGATTCCATAAATTAAGGCCCATATCAATTAGATGCACTGAAATTCCTATCAAGTATAACTCTTGAGCTCAAACTCCAGCAAAAATAACTGCATTTTATATATCCATTTCCAGTTGCTTTTCATCCAAGTCCAATACGTTCCTTTGTTTTATATACACACAGATGAGGCTGTATGTCAATAATTTCCTTTTGAGTTCCTTTTCAGACAGTGCTAGACTGGAAGTGAAATATACAAAATGCTTTACACAAGTCTTGGGTTCCTTCGATTTATTTCTTCCCATTTTTAAGGATCGTTATTGCCATCTGAATGATCCTATTTGCATGCAAGATGATTTCTAATGATTATTACTATTTGTAATAATCTGTATCAGAAAGCTCCCTGGCTAGCTCTTACCTGATCTGCAAAGTACTCTTGTGGGCTCTCTGGGAAACACCAAATATCATAAACTGCAGGTGGCTCGTGGAATTATTCTAACTGCAAGCAATAGTACTTCACAGTAATGAAAGAGAAACGTATTTGTTTCTTAACTAAGTAGGTAAATAGCCTCCTTTATTGCTACTCCTTTGGGACCAACGGTTTTGAAAATAACATATCCAAACGATAGGCTATCAAACCTCATTAGTTTATATTCAATTGTTCAGATGTATTTTGTTATTGGGGCATGCTGGATGGAGGATTATCCTTATCATGCGTGAATGCTAGCTTTTTCTAAGTAAAATAATGGCATATGCCAGTGAAATATTTAATCGAATGAAGAGCACAAGGCAGGAAAAGCCATTCTATATGGGTCCATGCCAGCTAAATATTAAATGTGCTCATTACAATTACTATACTCTTGTAGCGGAAAGCCTCTATGTACTCCTGGACCTTTAATGAGGAAATCTATATATTTAAAAGTAACAGAATTTATTTCCTTTAGGATGGGTAGACATAAACAAAAAAACTCTTTCCCTCAACAGGCCAAATTAAGTATATTTTTAAAAAGTTATATATTTGGTCTTTTTCATATTTTATAGCTAAATATGAAAGATGGAAAATTAACATGAAGATGATTATAAATTAATTATAGCACACATATACATATATAACAACGTAAGCAGCTGTGGGAAGTTTTATCCAGTTATAACTATATAGAATTATCAGACTAATGGTACTTATTTTATCTCTACCTACAGACCATGCATGCCACAGGAAAGAAGCCACATGTTGAGTCCAACCTTTCTCTAGTCTGTATTCCTCTCCACCTCGGGGTGCTGTTCAATGCTATTGTTACTAATGCTACTGCTGCTCTTATTTGCATAGCTGATTCTTCAACAGCAGATAAAATTTTCTACAAAAAATGGTGCTTAAAAGTACTGTCTTTTACTAATGAAAATCATACCCAGTTAAAGAAAAATGTAAGTTTTATTGAAAAACAAAAAGAGGTTCTTTCACGAGTGATTTTCTTGTAAAAGCAAAAATTATTATTTGCAGAATTTTGTCTCTATGGATAGAACTTACTTGTATCAGAACTCTGAAGTATAAAATTACAAAAGGCTTCTGATACTGGGCCTTTACTCTCTGTTATGTGTGCAAAAATCTTCCTTCTCATAAAACAAAATGAACAAGAGAGAGTTTATTTTAACTCTGTACAATCTCTGAATATTCTACACTTGTATTCTTCAGTTTCTTGAACTTCAGTGAGTTTTTGCCTTTTCTCTTTTACAGTTTATTATGTTTATTATTACATTTATTCATTCATGGGCTTTGTTATTTAAATATGACTAAAAATTCACAACATCCCTACTCACAGAACCAGCAAACATGAGGCTCAAAAACGGTAAGCTAGGAAGTGTTGCATGGGCTGCCCATGGGGCTGATTTGTTATGGGCATAACACGTGAAAATATGGTGCTTTACGTAAAACATCTTCAATCGGGTAGGTGTTTAACATACTTCTTTTAGTTGCGAAGGGTTAATCAGAAAGGTTTACATTTGGAAATGTTCTGAAGCACGCTCCTCCCTCTCCAGTTGCACTGCCAAAAATCATCCAACAGGAAACGTAAGATTAAGTTTGTCCTACCTAAGCGAACAAAGAGTGCTCTGAACAGGCCACTGCTTTACTGCAGAGCGGGAACTTTTCTAATCCTGCTGGAATCTGCAGTGCTGCTCAGAAAATATCACGGGAAAAGTTGTTTTCTTTCCTCTAACATCTTGTCTCTGGATCATCTCATTTCGGTCACACTGCCGATCCTGCTGCTTCTCCCATAAAGGTTAACTTAAAGCTCCAAACATAATCATGTGGAAAATGGACATTATTGATTCCTATGGCCCATTGTTCCCCCATCCTAAATCCCTGAAGTTCAAGTTCAATCTGGAATTACATCATGTCTGGTTTCTCCTGGTTACCAGACGGCTTGAGACGTGACCACAGCTACAGAAAAAACAAACAGCCTTCTTCACGCTTCGGCTCCCCTATCGATTCAAACGTAAACTTTTTTTTCTCTCTCAAGTATGCTTCAAGTATGGAGCATGGTTAATTTAGAGATTAAGTTCCAAATTAGATTATCTAATGGCATCTTAATGGATTGCTGACCCATTTCCTGTGGGATGGCAGCATGCAAGTCTGGCTGGAATACAATTAATTTCTTAGGAAGTGTTCTGAAGAGTTTGCCTAGATAAAAAGGAAATGACATGTTGTACAACCTTTCTTTATAAATGGGCAAAGTTAGGCAAAAACTACAACAAATCCCAATATATTCTCCACAGCCAAACTAGACATATTGTGTGTCTGAAAATGATATCAAGATCGTTTTAGGGAACGGTAACGTTTTTAGTTTTGATTTTATAACAGGTGCAAATAATTTTTACGAGAATGGAGAATAATTCCTTTCATGAGAATGTTCAAGTACAAAGAGCAACACTGGTTAGCAGCTCTTTTATCAAACAATGGTTATGTGCAATTCTGGCTTTTGCGATTCTCTGTCTTGAACCAAAGATTCTTCCATTTATCTATCTTATCAGCATTTCTATCATAGTCCCTAAGTGGTACTAGGGGTCTGGAATGATGTATAAAAAGTTGAACATTCTGAACACACTTTAGAGCTAACAGCTGAAAAGGAAATTCAGCACTCTGAGAATAAAGCTCCCCCCAGGAACTCCAGGAACAACCCAGCTGTTGTACTATAGTTATGTGTCAAGATAACAAACTGAGAGCAGGAAATGCTAACCTAGTGAATTTGCAGGGATGGTCTAACTCAAAGGTTGAAATAAAAAGTTAACTCTTAATTCCACCTAAAGGCAGGATATGTATTGACTATATCATACACACGTCACGTATCTGTGGAAACACACAGAGACATATATATGTGCATACTAACGTACTGTTTGCAACCAATACTGGAAATTATTTTTGTTTAACTATTCATCATAAAATCTTTCGAGAGCTTACATTTTACAAAGAAAATGCTATGAACAAAGCAAAGAAAATGATAAATGCTTGAGGGCAGTGTTATGCAAATAGTTATACGCATGAAATAAATGCTGTTACCTCTTGCTTTTTGCCCTCCCTCTCCTGACCAACCAGAGCCACATAACCTTTGCTGGCTTCTAAATTTCTCTTGGGAAATCAAGAAACTCTCTAGAATTGCAGTAATAAACGACAATTTCTTACAAAAACATGTGTAAAGTAACTACAGAATGAAGTATTCAACTCACAGAAAGGAACTACTAATACATGTAACATGGAAAATAGCTGATAAAAAATCTCTTTGGTGCCATTCAATTATGGCATCAGCAGAAACACAAAAATCCTTCCAATTATTTCAGTAAAATCTTCATTTATTCATTATTTCAGAGGCTGAGCAAATGGTTTGTGTAAACATATCCTTCAGTAACACGCGCATGTTTATTTTAGCCATCTGAAGGCTTCTTCTATGTTTATATAAGCCATCAGACACATACAGCCACTCACTTGTGGCTTTGCATTTTCCTGAAAGGGGTGAAGGGGAGAAGGGAGAATGAAACAATAAATCCAGTTTCTCTTTTGCATAAAGCATTCACTCCAATGTTTTAAAATAACTTATGTTTATATTATTCTTGGACTGTTCTCCAGCTTTCTTTTTCATTCAATTATATTGCTCTTTCATATTTGATAGCACCAGCAAGGTTCTGGCTATAGTTTCAAGAAAAAAGCCAGTTAGGGAGTAACTGCCTTATGTGTTTATACCCACATAACTCATATATGCAAGAACAACGTAATTTGTCCACATAACAGGACAAAGCACAAACAGTACCTAGTTTAAACAATCTATCACCTATTACCCACCCAAGAGCTGCACCCCTCCTAACTGAAGCAGAGAAGTCTTCATCAAACATACTGCATTAACTCCAGTAACTGACCTTTCACTTACGCAAATAACTTCATTTTCCCACAGTGCAACAACTCCTTAGATCAGGAGCACAAGAACACGTGCACACACACCTACAAACACACACAGAAAAATGGCTCACAAATTTTAGAGTCAAAACAACAAAGCACGTTCAGAGATGCAACCCTATAAGTCTGTAAATACTTGCCCAGAGTCAGTTTTGGCTCCTTAGGCAGCGTGTTCCCCACTACACCCCGGCACAGATAGAGGAAATCCAGCTTTGATTACAGTGCTTGCACAACTCTCTGGGCTCTGCCACTTTCCACCCTCCCAAAGTGGATCAGCATTTGACACGGAAACACTTCAAGAGGGCAACTGGCATAAATCAGCAAAGGAGACAACCACAGACAAGTGAGATGGCAACAAACAACGACCAATCCGAGCAAAATGAAGACCACTCAAATCATCCACTCAGCTTTGTCCAATCTCCAGGGATTGCCTTTTGTTAAAAACAAAAACTAATAGACACAATAATTATCACCTGTGATATTTTCTTTATTCCATTATGCTGAACGTAAATTATTGAATTCTCTGGCTGACAGATAGATCCACATGCTGCAGATTATTTTCAACTCAATGAGATGATCCTAGAGCTGTGGCCATGTGCTTGAAGATCTTAGATTTCTATGGTCTCCCTTGTAAGTGGCAGTGCTGCAGACAGTAATGATTTCCTTTTTCAATATAGTATCTACAGGAAAACCCATTATGTTTAAAAACAACTACAGGGCACAAAGTATAAATTATGCATAAATCTACCATGCCACAGACACAGCTTATTTGTGTTATACAATATGGATTCGTGTCCATTGTGAAAATAGTAGCAAAGCAAAGCAAACTGCTGTCTCATTTGAGTATATTTACTCTGAACTGTATGACAGTTAAATTTTAGAACTGTGTGTTTCTGTCCACCACAGCAGTTAACAGAGCCCGACACAGACCCAATACCTGCAGAATGTACAAAGGAGACAGTGGCCATCATCAATTATGTGCCTTCTGGGTCAGGATTAAAAGAGAAGAAACAAACCCAAAGCTACCTTTGTAAGAGCTTTATGAATCATTAGGGCCATTCTATATTGTATTATCTACTAACGCAAAGAAAAAATACTACTTCTGGGAGGAAGTAGAAAAAGAAATCTTAATAAATTCTGAATCTTTTTTGACTATGACCTGAAACTGATTACCACGATTTTTGCCAAGAAGGAGATTTGTAGCATGAACAATACTATACTAAGGACTGAGTTTAATCATCACATTCATTCATTTGAATATATGTGTTCTGCGATACATTGTCCATTCACCTTCTCCTTTTAAGAGGTATCACTTTTTGTTTCAAAAAATTACTAGCTATATCTTACGTTACCAATAATGTACATATTTATTGGTCTTTAATGTACTTTACAGATGCTATCCTATTTCAGATTACATAAATACCCATCAGTTACCAACAGATCTGAAGTTCAGACAGCTAGAGGCACATTTAAAATCACTGGTACATTTCATCTGATTTGCAATTCTAAAAAATATGGCAAGCTTGCACACACACACAGGAGCCATTCTGCAGACAGGCAGAGCATCACCTACAGGGAGGTTACTTAATAAAACAAAATGTAAACACTGTGTGATCAAATTCAACTAAATTAACTTTAAAAGGCTTATTAATTCAGACTTTTAAAATAAGATATTTTCATTGAATTTAATTAATACTATTAACCCCTAATACTATTTAATTAGGATACTTCCATTGAGTTCATCATCTTTTTGTAAGTACATATTGCATTTTCTCCTAAAAGATGAGTAACATGTACTTCTGCGGGAAGGGGGGGAATCACAATAGGTGTGAATGTATCTATTTTTAAAGTTGATATATCTGTCTTTAAAAGGAGGAAAAGTCATAATGTAATCATTTAAGTGTTAATAGTTACTGAATTTTTAAAAACATAATCTGAATAATTTTCTTAAAATTTATCTCAGTAAAATGGACATTTAATTAATTTCACCCTTTCAAACTTTACTGTTCAGCAGCTTCTATCAACCAATGTGGAGACAAATAGCCCTTTTGCAACTACCTCAGTATAGGCACTTTCTGTAAAGGAAGGGTTACAATCACAGCAGGGCTGGAAAAGTATGCTGGTTCTACTTGTGTTAAACTCAAGGGATTACCTTAGTCTCTCTTGTGAATTTTTATCTCTTATTATATATATGATTATGCCATTAATTTTGATTATTTATCAATTTGACACAATTGTTTTTATTAAAATATAAAAAGTCACCTTAGACCTACTGATTTTTTAAAAATAATACATGAGTTAATATCAGTCTGCTTTTGAAAATGAAGTTTTAGAATAACTTTTTTAACCAACCAAATAATAGCAATCCTCTATGGGTCACATCAGTGTACAATCAAAAATTAAAACTCTCTTTAAGCCAAATTCCTTCTTTAGCTATTGATTCTAACAATCATCTCACTCCAGAAATTATGAGTGTTGCCTATAACAGCTAAACAGACTAACTTCAATTTTTTTCTAGTGTTTTCTCTATGACAGAGGAATAAATGAATAGTCAAATGGCTTAGAGTTAGCAGGAGAGAAAGAAGCAAAATGAGAATAATATATATTGTGAAAAGCCTATGCTTTAATCCTCAGACAGCTGAAAAAAATCTTCTCTAAAGCTGTGATTTCACTTTTAGGTCCTAAAACCTAACTTTCTAATCCCATCCTCTTCTCCACCAAATATATAAATTATATCAAACATTTGACAGTATTGAGAAATTCCAATCATCAGTTAGCTGTAGTCCCAAATTAATTTGATGTTGCACTTAAATAAGAAATACAGAAGAGGGGTAGGGGAAAGGGGATGGTATAGCCAAGAAAACTAAGTTTTAAACATATATTTTCTGTAAAACTAGTTAAAAACAAACACTATAGGTCATGTAATTTTTAGATGTAAGTGTAGGGTTGGAAATAATTAAAATGTTACCTTTGCCAAGTAATTCCCAATGTATCCTCACTGGTACTGGGGTATAAATGCCTGCCGTTTTGATTCACGGTCCAGTCACAAATCCTCAGCTGTCAATTGAAACCTAGCAGTCAGATATGGATCGAGCAGTACTACAGTTTTTAGTATTTAAATGAACACATGCAAACTAGTACTGTATATGGCATTAACCTTACTTTCCCAAGAGGCAACTTAAAAAACCAAATAAAGGCAAAAGAAAATCTTACTCTGAAAAGCAAAATTCCTAGACTTTTTTTTCTGAAAAAGCTATTGCAATATGCTTCTCTATTAATTAAAGCATACAAGAGAAACAAGTGCTTAGAACATAACAATTAGCCATTATTAGAGTACAAATCAAGCTGAAATAAAAGCAAATGTTAATGTTCAACAGAGATATATTTTAGAAAGAAAACAAAAATTGCTTTTTTCTATGCAACATACTCAATCATCTGCACTGAGTAAAATAATCAATAACTTTAAGCATGCAGTTTGCAAAACAGAAGACATGCAGTTTAGAGGAGAGAGGCCCACCCTACAGACATTCACCCTGACTTAGGGATGGAAGCAGCAAGATACTCAGTTTTAGGTGTTTACTACTTTGGTTTTACTTCAAGTGGCATTGTTTAGGAAAAGCTGATAAGATTTTCTATCTTTATTTTAAATTCAGAGTAATGGCACTTAAAATACTTTACTACATCTGAAGAAAGCAAGGAGCGTACTGAATACAAGCTGAGACAAATTCTTCCCAGATCCCGGAATCATCAGCTCGGCCCTTCAGAGCCCCTTCCAGTAACCCTATCCAGCTCTGTTTGGTTAACAGCTGCCCTACAGTGCTAGCAGATTTATTGAAAAGATATACTGCTTATTTTTATGTTTAAGAAAGTAAACTTATCTGGCTTTGGCGGGAAAACACGCTCGAAAATCATGGTTTTTAACCTTTAGATAGCCAGGCTGTAAATTAACTGCATCCTGCACTGAAAAGAGACTTCTGCACTGCTGTCCCCTGGACCTGGTGTGCCGCTTCTCAGCAAGAATTTCTAGATGATTAGTGGAGCCCACATGCCTCTAAATCCACGATGAACCGCTTCACTCTGTTCTGATAACATTACAGTTAAAAAACCGCTGGCGATCTGCAATCTTTACTTTTTCTTTCAGACTCTCAACTTTCTGGACTTTGTATAAATTAACAGTGATTCTAAAGTTTCAGAATGATCATTTTTGCTCATTTTTCTACAAATCTACAAGGCTTCAAAAGTGCCATCTACAACTTCCCAAATGTGTTTTAATTACATTGATATACAATGGATTTTATAATTTAAAGACCTAAAAAATTCCCTTCTTGTAGATAAACAGATAAGCATATGGATTGATGTATATGTCATAAGAGAGTCATAAATCAGTAGATAAATTAGAAAAATAAGTACTCTTAAAACAGATGATAATACTTGCATAAAAAGAAAAACTTAGTTTTAAATCAAACAATGACATGCTCTTACATTTCAAAGTGGTCATTTGTTCAGATTAGAGTATAAGAAGCAAAATGCTGAGATTTTTAAAAAGTTCTCAAAATGGGTCACGTGAATAAAACTTCAATAGGATGGGGTAAATTATTTAACAATAACAGAATAAACTAGTTGTCTACTTCAAAATCCAGGTTCTAAAGGGGCTTTGAAAGCCTAAAAACAGTTCAAAAAACCTGACTTTATATTAAGGATTACCTTAAAGACCACTCATTCATTCTTTTTATCAGTGAAAACATTAGTTTCGAATCTTCAGCACTCTCAAGAAGACAGGGGATGTATTTAGGCACAGCACATCTTAATCCTGTAAATTACTAGCTTCAGGTTAGTTTCTATGATACCCTCAAGCTTAGATTGGAAGATCTGGAAAATGAATATCCTTTCCTATAACCAGAGAAACTCAAGTGTCACCGGTTAACTGCCCCATAAGCAAACGCTAGAACTCTGATCTCTTTTTGGAGGATGCTTACATGAACTGGTTGGTCAGTTTGCTTTCTTCTTTTTAAATGTTCTTCAGTTTTTGTCTCTTCGTTTTATCATCCCCAAAGTGTCAACTGGGCTGTCTGTGGCCATGTGCTAAGCACTTAAAATCAATACATTTTGGACTTTTTCTTTCCTAAGAATAGTCTCAAAGGGTTTAAAACTGACAATAGCTATTTCTTTTCATCTATCTTTAAGATATATGTAACACAAATCTCCCTATCAGAAAAATATGCTTATATACAAATAACCAACAAATCCATTTGGCAATAATTAATGTCAAACAAGTTGGTAGGATATTAATTAGTATAAACTTCCTTTCAGCTATGAAAATTATAAATATAATTTTAATATAAATTTTATCAGTACATTTTAGATATACATAAGGAACATATTCATCATAGGGACTTTGTACCTGTACATGTTATTATAAATATAATTTAAATTAATTTCTCTGTTTGGATTGTGGACCAACATCATCAACATTTTCAAAAGTTTCTGGGGAGAGATGTTTGTACATTACATGCTTGTAAGACATCACGTAAGCCAGGTTACCTGAACGAGAGCTTCTCTCCATGTTCTTTAAACATGTTTTTACATAAAGCATCTTTGCATTAATGAACCACCTAATTAGTGAAATTTTAAAGGAGATAGTGTGGGTAAGGGAAACAAATAATTAAAATGAAAATAAAAATCACCTATTCACCAAAGATTTCCATGATAGTTGTTTCCAAAAAAATCAATTCTAAGCTAGAGTGGTATCTCACACTGTAATCTTGGAAGGCTGAGGCAGGTGGATAAAAACTTCAAGCCCAGACCTGGCAACTAAGTGACTTAGCAAGACCCTGTCTTTAAAAAAGTGGTGAGCCATTTCTAGGTAAATGGGTGCATCTTGAGACCATACTCTTAAGTAAAATAAATCAGACACACATGTTTAAGTACTGCATTGTTTCTCTGGTGTGAAAAACTGAAAGTGTAAATAAACGCTAAAATGTATTATATTGGGAAAGAGGAGAAAGTGTTCAAATGGGAAAGGGAGCAAGGGAGGGGGAAAGGAACAGAGACACAAGAGAAATAAGGAAGGAAAAAATGGAAACAAAGCTTTTGTAAATAAGGAGGGAGGAGGGGGTGAAGGGAGGGGAGGGGAACAGAAAAAAAAGAAGCAACAAGATGTATCATGTACAGGCACAAATTCCCTGTGATGAATATTATCCTACATCTAAAATGTACCATTAAAATATAATTTAAAAAAAGAAAAAATAAATAAATAAATACAGGTGGGAATGCAGTAGCTCAGTGCAGATGCCCTTGGTTCAATTTCTATCATGGCAAAAGAAAAAGGAAAAGGAGCCAGGGAGAGAGAGAGGCAGAGAAGAGAGAGAGAGAGAGAGAGAGAGAGAGAGAGAGAGAGAGAGAGAGGGAGGGAGAGAGAGAGAGAGAGAGAGATTGAGGGCCAGACAGACAGAAAGAACATCAATTCCTAAGTATCTTACTCAACCAAGATTTTGCAAGTGAGAAGAGGATAAACAGCTGGAGAAAGGAAAGCAAAAAGGGAGGGAAAGGGAAAGTAAAAAGAATTAATAGGCACATGTACCAACTCTCCTTGATGAATGCAATCATCATGTCCTGCAAACATGTCCTAACACAAATTTTAAAAATTAAAAAAAAAAACAGGCTAAGTGGAGATGTGTTAAATGCTTTGTTATTATGATTCAGTACTCCTAATTAAAAATAATTTTACACTGGGCTTTAAGTAAAGTTTAAATAATAGGTAATAATTTTTTTTTGAGTTTAGGGTAATGATTCTTCAGCTTCTGTCTTCTGAGAGAATTGGTGTTACATAACCCATCTGCCAATTATTATTTTTTAGTTGAATTTTAAAACTTTGTTTTGTTTGAGACAGGATCTTGCTATGTAGTTCAGGGTGGCCTTGAACTTGCAGAGATCCTTCTGACTCAGTCTCCTGAGTGCTGGGATTGCAGATGTGCACCACTATACCTAGCTCCAAAAACTTATATTTTAAGTAGTACATAAATACATGCCTTTTTTTTACATAAAAGTTTTCCTAAATGTAAAGCATGAATAACACTAAAATTTTTCCACGTATTTTCCCTGAAAATAATTAGGAAGTTACCCCTTTATACTAAACAAATTGAAAACATCAAGGGCAAACCAGTTCAGAAAGTGTTAAAGTCATGAGTTTGTATGTGGGAACCAGTCATACTGTTCTAATATAGACTGTAAATCAGACTAGATCATATGCAAACCCTTACAGAAAGGCATGCTCATATGAATTTTGGGAGGAGGGGTCCTGAGGATCAAACCCAGGAATGCTCTATCACTAGGTTTTATCCCCAGCCCTTTTTATTTTGAGACGAGGTCTAACTAAATCACCCAGGTTGACCTCGAACTTGGCAATCCTCCTGTCTTAGCCTCCAGAGTACCTGAGATTACAGCCACGAGACACCATTCTGGGATTCATATAAATGATTTAAATTCATTAATTTGTAAGCACCTATTAATATGAAATTAGACTGTCTAGAAAACTAATGCAAAAAATATATTAAGATAACTATGCCCAGAATTTCAAAATCAAATAAAAGGTGAAGTAAGGAAAGAGAATTCTAAAAAAAAAAACAAAAACCCCAAAACCAACATATAAGTAAATAGGTGAGGTTAAAACAGGTCACACTACCAAAAAAAGTATCGAAAGTGAAGTTTTTGCAGTTGTTCTTATGGTGGAGTCCCTGGAAGGAGAACCTTGTTCTGGGCACCACTCACATGAGATTGTGTCAGAAACAAAGAATGGGGACCAGCTGGTTTCTCTCAAAAATATGCATAAGGGGAAATATCCAAGATACCACAATCAAACAATTATCTAAGTAGCTTATAGCCATAAAGAATCAATAGAGTCAGTACTGCTCCTGGTTTCAGAATAAGAGTTTGTTTATTCAAATGAGGCCCTTGCATCCGTATTAACAGGGGCTTTTGTTAAACGCATAGCAATTAGCATTGGGAACAAAATAAAGAAGGTAAGCAAAATGTCCTACTTCGCTGGACTCAGCAAACAGGCTGATGTGCTAACAGTCCCTCACAGTGACAACAGCTCTCAACTGAACCAATAAATGATTGAACTGTAAAGAGAATCATCAACACAAGCAAATTCACCTTTTCATTTTTTAAAAAAAGTTTTCAACGACTCTCAGGGGAATGTTTTGCAAGGTATGTTTTATGCTCTCTTGACTCATTTCTCTAGATGACTCTAGGAAAGAGACTCAGGGGAAAGGTCAAGGCTTATTTGTGGGGGTTAAAAAGATTAACATTTCAATATTCATACTTCCCTCCTAATGCCTGGGTTAGCAGAATTTATTTTATTTTATCACTATTATTAATTACCTGCTATGGAGCAAATAAAGTGGCCTCTGATGAATGGTACCTTACTGAACAAGCAAAATGTCAAGAGGGAAATTGCTAAAGAAAAAATTTAAAAACAAGGTATTCAAGATCATCCCGTACCTTAAAGTTACTTGTAATGTCAACTTTTAAAACTCACGCAACTTGATTTAGAAAACGAAGGCCCTGGGAGCTTACTCTAACTTGTAAAATTTAAGGTTTCGAGGGATGTTGAAGTCCTGCGATCCAACTTCCTCATTCTCCTTTCCAGGACAGGGCTCCAGAAGAACAAGCTGAAGACTCATCCGAGGCTAGACATGCCCTTCAGGTCAACACTGAAACTCTCACCTCCTGACTCCTAACCCCTTGTGCTCACCCACTACACAAGTTTGCTTGTCCCTGGTTCTTTTCTTCTCTGCTTCAAGTGTGACTCAAGAATATTTAAGGTCAAATAGGCTGTATTACTGTCTATTACTGTCTATTACTATTCCCCCATTTCCTGATTCAACTTAGATCTCTTAAAGTTAAATCTTTCCAGAAAAGATTTCCCACCCTTGGTGTTTTTGTTGATTGAAATTTAAGACTACATTAAATATAATTTTATTTTTACATCAATTAGAATAGTTCATCTGGATATTAGTCTTTGATAACCAGAAAAGGTAAATGAACAAATGAGCGATTAAAGAAGACAGTGGAGGGATTTTTTAAAATTGAAGAACCAGCCAAAAAGCTAAACATTTGCACAGCTATTATTTTGACTGAAACTTCCTTCAAATGTGTTTCCTTTCCAGCTAGCATATGTGAAAAGTGACCTCTTATCCATTTACATACCTCCCCAGAAGTCACATGATAGGGTTTTTACGTCAAACTGTCAATTATGATAAGGGACACAATAAGAATGGCCCAAGTGTTGATAGCCTGCTTCCTGACTTTATTGAAAAGTTTGTTGATAGTCCACTTGTGTCCCTTTAATTGCCTGCCTCTACTACCTTTCCAGTGGTTTTAACTTACCAAGCTTTAGCTTTGCCATTTGCCAGGACAAGTACGGTAAGGGGATTCCAATTTACACTTAAGTTTTAAAAAAATATCGTACAGATTTCTTTAAAAGGTTATTTTGCATGACAAAAATTTTCAGTGCAACAAAAAGCAATTTCAAATTCTAGCTCCAAATTACATCAAGAAAAGTGGTGAAAATATTCACATATAAACTAGCCTAGCAATTTCACTTGAAATAACAACAGCATTACACAGTCATGCAGGAGATGTAACATGCTGAAGCTCAAGCACCAGTAGAATTCATGCAATTGTGAGGAGTAAGGCAAGGACCCGAATTGGCCAGACCACTCCTCACAAACTCTAGGAAGAGGCAGCACACGTAGTCAGGAGATTGTCATTTTGAGACTGTGAAGTTAAGTTCTATTTCTTACAAACTAGCGCTTACTTTAGGGGAGGTAAAAGTGACTTCCCACAATTCATTCCACCTAACATCTAAAATCTAAATGAAAAATTAATATGCACTTCAGTGGCTGGACAGTGATTTTTACTTCTAAACAGGAAGCTTCTTGAATGCAAGTTTCTATTTCCTGTTTGCAATAGGTTTCTGAAAGATGTTGTACCAATGTGGTAATAGCAAGGATTTATGCTTTTAACATGACCTTAATCTCAACTATAATGATGATAATCAGTTTAACTAGAATCTCTCGTATTATCAAACTTCTTCTGATAGCAAAAAAAAGGAGGTCTTAAATTCGCAAATTTGTTATGAGGTTGGCCACATAAAGAATTGTTGCTAATTAATAAAAAGTCATTTCATATTATCTATTTACAATAAAATCATTAGGATGGATTATAAAATAACTTCCATTTTCTCAAACTGATAAAACTTGGGAAATATGGTTCCTTCGATGTCTATGCTAAAGAATGTGCACAGTATATTTATGAAAGATGAGGTAGGAAAGGAAACACTGCACTTTGCTAAATTTCTACAAATCTAAGTAGGAGAGGAGGTCTTCCAAACTTTTGAAATCCAAACCATTTAAAGGCCTAGCTCATAGAGCCCTAAATAGTCCCTTTGGCCACGGGTTCTTCGAGTCACCACACCATTCCCAGTAGAAAAGCCAGAGAAGATTGACACTCCAACTGAAGTTCTGATTTTAAGATTTTCCCCATGCCAGTAGTGAATGCATTAACTGAGCCAGTAAATTATGTCAAAGACAGACTCGTTCCAGACCTTCAACAACACTCAAGATTGTGTTAGGCAGTAACAGTTGTGAAGTCAAGTCGTAATCAGCTGGCATGAGATAGTATCAGGACTAATGGGAGGGGCTCTTTTTAATGGCAAATTATAACTGATCTACATGGATCTTTTTGAAATATTCTAAATAATTATTTAATGTTACATTTAATTGAGATATCATGTTTGCAATGGTAGGTAAAATTCCAGGGTCAGAAAAAAACTATTTCAAGGCAGTTAGCAGCCAGCATTAATCAGTAATAACTATTATAAAAAGGAACACATGAGTTTATAATTACTAATAACAACTGTGAATGTACCATGTTAATGAGTATAAAAGCATATGCTTTTACTATTCACCCTTGTCAAGCTGAAGGCATTACTTTTATAGGTATAGTACACAGTTAATTTTAATATTTCAATATTCTCCACCTCAATTTAAGAATACCAGTGTCCAGTATACGTGTGGGTTAGAAATGAGTACACTGAAAGCTCTATTGTTGTGTCATTTTGTGGAAAGATTATTTATAAGATAGTAAAAATTATTCAATAATTTTAAATTTATTGCTAACTCTAATTTATGTAAGTTATACTAAGGTTCTTTTCTAAGGAAAAAAATAGCACTCAACAATGTACATCAATACTTTTCATAACCTAAAAGGATAAATCTTTATAAAGCAACCACCATGAACTGAAAAATGTACCTGGTGACAATATTTATTCTTAAGGGGTCATGTATATTAAAGGTTATGGGGAATGTTTAAAAGAGCTCTCGCAGGCTAAAACCATTGCCTTTCTAATTTTGAATTTCTCCTAGCTAATATAAAATGATTGATTACCTTTATTTCATGTACCCCTTGATTTTCCTTTTCATTCATCACTGAGTGCTTTAAACCAAATGCATTTAGAACCTGCCGCCAGAAGAGTGGTCTCGTTTAAATCTTTGTAAAGTAATGAAAGGGCACAGTAAATCAATCTCATTTCTGCTGTAGGAAAGAATAACCTTTACTGAAGTCATTTAAACTATTTCTGTCTCTCTATTCCTAGATAGTAAGCAAAAATCTTCATCTCTATGATTCTTTCAAAATTTGAAAGGATTAAAAAAATAGGTTTTTAATTGAAGCCTTAGTTTAGTCATATTTGTAAACATAATATATGCATTTATGTTTATCTTCCCTATGCCTCAGAATTGTAGTTCATTATGAATTTGGCCTATTAACTTTCTTCAAATTAAAAAAGTGGCATATACATAGAGGACAAACGATCTATCTGTATGGTATTTAAAATTTTTTAGCTATGGGTCATGAATGGTTTTTCTCTTCCAGGGATCAATATACATCATGTATTCCACAAACAGTAACTGCATCTGAGTGAACAAAATACGTTCATATTCTAAGTGGTCCACACTCGACTTTGTCCTGTTCAATAACATGGAGCAGTCTTCAATGAAAAGACTAGAAGTCATATATATTTTTTTCAATTAAAACATGCCCAGATCTGTCTATATTGATTCTTATTTTCAGTATGCTTTGTTAATTTTCTTTATTTATTTTTAGCTATGTAAAGGGAGAAGTAAGTGTTATATTAATGAATTTTTCTAATCAGAACTATATAAGGCCCCAACATTAGTCATAAGTGATTAAAGAAATTAAAAATGTTCTGGGTTAGGGCAGGTAGACAGAAAGACTGCTTCTAACTATATGGAATTAGTTACAATATTCTAATATGTTTGGAGCTGAAGACTTAAATAATGGAGGCATGTTTTGGTAAATTAAAAATTAACCAGAAATTAGGGATGTATCATAAGGAATAATGCAAATCCCATGACAAAAATATTTCTGAAAATATGTGCAATGACTTTTAAAAGAATAAGTTTCTAAACCTATAAATCCTACATGTTTAAAAAACACAATGAACACACATATTTGTCAAATACAATCATATTATAGTAATTATAACACATTTCATATTACAGCAATTTTAGAGGTGAAAAAAGCAACATTCCAGAGAATTATGTTGAAAAGCCAATGGATGGCAAAACCACTAATTATTATTTGGTATTTTCATAACTGTATACAGATGTTTTCAGTTAGTGCTCACTCTTTTGTTTTGCTTTGCTTTTTTTAAACCTGGCAAAACGTCAAGTATCCTGAATAAGCTATCATCTTTATGATTTTCTCTGAACTCTGCATGTGGTGACCTTTAATGCACACAGCCTACCACCTTGGCCTGCAACTAGGAAGGGCCCAAGAACGTCATATGGGCACTGCTGAAACAGGCCACAATAAGCAGGAGGAGGTGGACTGGCCTAGAACAAAACAGTGGGTGTAAGTACCTGCACAGGCTTGCCGTGTGTAGGAAAACTCACATAATATATATGCAGAGATAACTTAGAAGTGAAGATGAAGTTAGTTAATACCATCTCTTTCTTGTTATAAACAATTTTTCCCTATATAATATTTTAAATACCATTCATTTCAAACTGCTCTGCTATCAAGTCTTGAGAGCAGTAAGCATATGCACCATAAAATATATTTAAATTCTGAAGTAGTCGGAATTTTTTCTATTATGCTATAACTGGAATCGTGGGATTTCTACTTTGGTATGGTCCATGCTTTCGACTGTGGCTAGTTTGTTTATAAGCCACCATTAATCCTGGCTGTATATTTTCACAGTTTGGGTAAACACTTCATTTGCATTAAATTTACAGCATTAATGAGATGTGAAATTTAAAATGCTACTTGAAACATAAATGATGTAAGAAAGCAGAACTGAAAAAAAGTGTTTTATCACATTTGAAATCACTAAACCAATTTAAACCTATTAAAATAGGAATGATGTGTCACCTGAGATTTTAGTTTTATAACTCATCTTCCTGGACTAAACTACAAAAGTGAAGAGTAAAACATCTGGAAGATATGAAATTGCTCAAAAACACAAATGTACTGCTTCTACTCTTATTGGCTTTTAAATTGGTTTTCAATGTTTGCCTTTGAAAGCTATATGCTAGTAAGTTCTCAACAGCCAATAGACTGGCTTAAACACAATAGTGTTCATATATGTTACAACATATATCCGTATATGCTACAGAGATGGAAGAATTCGTGAGCCAATTTGAGAAACTGTTCAGAAAGACAAGAAACAGAGGATAAATGAGAAAAAAATTTGGAAAACAAAATGATCAATTTCGATCTCAGAAGCCCCTTGAGCCCCACTTTGAGTCAGATCTGAGAGGCGACATGGAGGAAAGCACCAAAGCAAAGCGTGGCTACACCGGTACACCTGGGTGAAACTTGCCCACCTGTTGCTGATGTAGGAAGGATGGGTCTCTTGGGCTTAGTCCCACATATCGATTGGCTTGAGATGTGCCTGAGGCTGTGTAGGCTGATTAAGGAAGAACAAAAACAAAGATAAAAATTGTGAACTATCAGAATGAACACCCTGTCCATGAATAAGAAACCCAGAGAAGTGGGATTTGCAACCAAAAAAAAGTGTCTCCATTTCTCTTCTCTCTTGTTCCAGTGAATACCAAGTAATAGAAAAGAAATGGTAATTGATTTCAAATCAATTAGTCCCCCTATAAAAATCTATCTAGCAAATCACATTCCATCCTTTGGGTAGGTGTAGGTATAGTGCTGCAGAGCACAACCGATTGGCTAAATCGAAGAGTTCTTTTCCTGCATGTAAATTTTTTACTAGATACTGGTGCTCTAATAGTGGAATAATGAATGAGGGTCAGTGTTTCTAAATGTAAAAGCAGGCTGAAAGATTGTCAGGGGAAAAAAATGACAGCTTTTAGTGACAGGATTTAAGCAGACAAGCTTGATGATAGATGAAAAAGTCTTACTAAAGAGAAAATCTAGTATTACTATTCTGAAGGAGGAGCCTATTTTTATCGTACTACATACAATGAATAAGCTTTGGATTTTATAATGCAAAAATGCCCTCAAGTCTGATAGAAATGTTTTCAAAAAATTGTTTCTTTTCTATGAGTGCAAAAAATCAATTTCTTGTGACTGGCCAGGAAGAGAGTCAACGGCACCTGTAAATACTTGGTCAGTAGGTAGCAAGTACGTAGGGTACAGAGACTGCTTACGTTGTCGCGCTCTCATTTGTAAGTACTTTCTGTATGAGTGGCTTTTGGTGTAAAGTGAATTTTCCACAGCATCATTCTTCTTATTCCTAAAGAGTTTTGCTTCTTTTTACAAGGAAAGGATTAATGTACTTTCCTAGCACCAAGCAATTCCAAGCGAAAGAACTAAGTTTTTACCATACATTACATTTATAGGTTTGAAGATATTTGTTTGGTTTAAAACTATCAGATTAATGAAGAATTTGGGCATGGATTTTAAATAGGTTGGTTTTAAAGAAATCAATATATTAATTCTGCCATGTTCATTTAAAAGGCAGAATTTGATCATTAAGGATTTTCTAGGTCAACTTATAAAAAACACTGAAGATGTTCACAATTTATCTTTTTTTAACACCTGAATAAAGGGCCAGTGCAAGGGCACCATCGGCAATTTGTAGCCCCTACTCTGCCCATCTCCAGGCCTCCAGAATTCAACATATGGGCTGGTTATTCGAAGACCCTCACTCTTAGCACCAAATCAGTGCTGTTCTTTCTTTTCAGCTGTAAACAGGAGGTTTCACTGGCCTCTGTGTTTCAACTTTACTGTCAATTCAATGACCAGTGTCTCATTCTCAGTGGTGCTGAAGGAACTGCCACTATAAGTTTTTTTTTTTTTTACAGCAAAAACAAAAACAAAAACAAAACTACTCACTATATTTAGGTAGGAGTAGCAAATAGACTGATGCAGCCACTTTAATATAATTAAGATATTCCTTTCGAATATTTTGTAATTTTACTAGTCAAATCAGATCCTTTTGAACCTATAAATGAGTATAAAAATAATTCATTAATGAACAGGCTGAAGGTACTCCTGTAAGTAAGCTGTCATTGTGTGGGTCTGATCCTGCCTTGAATCTTATATATTAAGGTCACCATGCCAGTAGGCAGCAAAAGTTTCTAGAACTTGGTTTTGATCATTTATGTGTGATAGTCTTCCAATCACCTTTTAAAATCTTATTTTTTGTGCTTTTATTTAAATTGCTGACTTTGTTTGCTCAAAGATGCCATGATATTCACTTTGTCAATCTGCATGTAGCAAACTGTTAAAAGAAGTTTTGGTTTCTCTGACCAGGTCTCATGCATCTGTGCATTCAGGGAAATGTTTTCTACTGTGGCAAGTGTCTGCCAACAAACCAGTTACTAAGTAGAGTATTAATGATTATTGGTGGGTATTACAAACCTCTGTTGATTTAGTAGTTTATGGAGGCTGAAAATTTGGAGAAAAAAGTGCTAAATGTTCATTGTACAGTCAATGTTGTCTATTTTTCTTGCAGAGATCCTTCCTAGTCTTTCTTAACTCACCAGAAAAGAGTGTGTTTCCAACAGCCAAGAAAGAGTAAACCAGTGGTGCCCTGATAATGTGATTTCACACGGGAATTTCCAGAGCATAAGGATTTCCTTGCTCTAGGAAAGCAAAAAAGGCTGAATTTAAGACACACGTATAATTGCGGATGTGCATACCAATTTCTCCAGGGTAGAATTTAACTATTTCACTTTGCCATTTTGTACACCAGTTCCAGTTCTAAGAAGTTTATAGTTTGGGTGAAGTCAATTGAAAATTTATTCCTTGCCCATGTCTAAGTATTCTACATGAAAAAGCAAAGGAATCATTTGGCATGTGGTATGTGCTATGTACGTTCACTAGCTAACTCTCTGACATTTAAAATGCTATGGCCATGCTAATAAGCATAGGGTCTGATGTACCATGATAGGCAAAATAATCAAAAGGTTTAAAGAAAAAGTCACAGATAATGAAAGTGCAGGTACCTTACATGTGCCTAATGCTAAGGCTTGAAATGTTCTTGCTTGCACCCAACACTGTGTGCCTGTTTCTAACAATGACATAACCTACAGTAAGGTAAACATGCGATTATCTTACAGGGGCACTGATTCAGTCTGTCTAGTGGACGGCCTTGATTTCTACAGGAATGTTCCAATAAGTAACAATTATGTAATCTCTCTTTTGATGATATAAAAACCTTGTATACTACATTATGTTATTCAGTGCAATTTCAATGTATACCTTGAACAAGCAGGCATGAGTTATTATTTTTGTTATAGCTGTTTACTCAAACAAATATGCTTCTCCCTTTTCAAATATGACGCATTGACAGAAATTTGATAAGAGAGAGCATGTTACAGCAAGGCCACATACATGCCTGCTAGCTCCACTTAAATGAGAAATCTCCATCGGGTAGGTAGCTGGAAAAGTTGCCATGTTTTCCTTCCACCTTGGATCAGACATCCAATGGTGCCTTTGATGGACATTTCTCATTTCCTACCCAAATACTTACTGGTTGCTGTAGGTGAAGCTGCCTCACCTTCAGTGGATGTAGTGATGGGTTTAGTATCTGTCATGGTCAGGGTCACAGGTCGCACTGCACTGGGATGGGGAGAGGGTGCCAAGACAGGAGTGAAATGGCCAGGCACTTTCCCTACTACTTGACCACTGCTGTTAGGCTACAAAACAAAAACAGAATGCCAGGTGAAACAATCCAAAAGGCAGTCATCTTGTTCAACAACTCCACTCAGCACATGTGGCCATGTAGATCCTGCATACTTTGTGTCACCACCACACAGACCTTCTCAAGTCTGAGGTGAAGGCCAACCAATGGTTAGTAGTAATAAAAAGCAACAGTATCTAGAGGAAGGTTTTCATCTTCAAAAGCACTTTGTGTAGATTATTTAGTGTTCACAACACCCTTGAGAGCCAAGGAGACTTGATCTATCTTGTAATAGGCCAGAAAACTCAAGTGAAGACTCAAACGCTTAGTTCACGATAAAATGGACTTCCTTACTGAGCTATCTATAATTATAACCTGGCAGGTCCTCATGCTCTGCTCTTCATTTTCTACAGAGTCAGTCTGGCTTTCGAAACAAAATTTTCCTCCTAAATGATGATGATATTACTGACACGAGAGACACAAGAATGTCTAGGAGAGGAAACGCATCCAACTTTATAGTTTCCACCAATAATAGTCAAGGCCAGTTCTTCTGGATACAAAAACTCCCGCTTTCTCGTACGCACAAGTATCTCAGGCACACACGCGAATCAGTTTAGACTCTCTGGTCTCCACTCAGCTTTTGATGATTTACTAACGCAAGCAGAGAGAATGAGAGTGAAAGCATCTAAACTTTTAGATGCCTACGATGAGATAATATACTGAGGTGAACCAGAGGACAACCAAATGTACACTAGTTTTTCAAGAATCCTTCCACTGTTGTGCATGGAGAGTCATACAAAACATTTATTGTTGACTTTTGTGGGAATTCACTGAGAAAATTCCCTGGGGTTTGGCAGAAAAGATATTATTATCTGAGTTTTAGCCCCTTGGTAGAAAAATAGTGTCTTCAGCTAGGAGACAAAACTGTAAGGATGAACTAAAGAAATCCTGGGATATAGTCTTCTAGACAGAGAATTTTTTTATTATTATATTCATATGGCAGTTCTCTACTGCATGGTGCTCATAACAATAGGCTAGGAGGTTCTTCTCCACAAATACAAAGTGTTTAGAATCTCAACTACTAAAGACAAAGAAAGCAATGAAGCAGAATATTTATCTAAATACTTGGATATAAATTACAAGTAGATATTTCTTTAGGAAAAAATATAAATACATAGAAGCATTTAAAAATTGTGTCTTAGAGACATGAACTAAGTCTTTGGTTGGGTTCCTCAGAGGCCACTGTCTTTATTTTATAAAAAAAAATGGACTTCTTGAATATCCTGACTATTCATCATGGGTAATTTTAAGTATTTAACTTTATGTCAGGAAAACTGACCAGAGTTTTCCTCTACGGAAACCTATGGGAGTGTTATATCTTTAAACTAATTTTATTCAAAATATTCCATTGAATAGCAAGGCTGTCTCACCATAATTGGTGCAGCAGTAATGCAATTAATCCCCAAATTGCTGTGGGGAGGAAAAGGCATCTCGGTTGCTTAACAATCAAAATCAGTGCTGTGTTGGAGGAGGCTGGGAAGGAGCAGTTGACTGTAGTTCAGTGGTCATCAAGTACTCATTTTTTTTCCATTTCTAGTGTGGAAAAGGTGAATATCAAGAGTTCTATTTTGAAATGCAGATTAATTGGTTTTGAGTTGGAGTAAAAGATAAAAGCTGATATAATGTTCCTAAAACAAGACTTCTACAGTTTACTATAAAGACCTATTTTCATTTCAAGGGGAAATAATTGTTTGTTTCTAAAGCAAACCACCAAACCTAGGTTGTTTGAACTTTGCAAATGACTGCTTTGCATATCTTACTGGAGGAAGAAGCCTCATTTTATCACTGGTGATAACATTCAATATTAAAAGTGTCTTCTGTATAGTGTTCACCAAAACAGTTTGATAATACCAACCTGCAACTGGACCAGAATGACAACAAATCAAAGGAAATCCCACCATCAAGTATGATATTACTTTGCCAGTCTGCAAAATTCTGTCTACTAGAACTGAACCAACATGAACTGACAGACAATTCTGCCTTTTAAAAGTAATAAAAGGGACAAAGAAAGAATTTCCAAATCAATGCAGAAAACTTCTCTAAAACACAGTGTCAGAAGACTTGGGAGGGTTATATCTCTTCAGTTTTCTACTAGTTTAAACAGGTGGAGCTAAGCTACAAAGCCTCTATCTTTCAAGTGTGCTAACAGATGAACTTTTATACTGTAGATATGAAAAGAAGGGCCTTATCTGAAGATGAAGCTAAACAGCATTAGGAAAGGATTATCCTACTTAGTACATTGTTCCTATTATACAAAATCCTGAGAGGATTTTTTTTGTGTGTATCTTTTAATTGAGATGAGGGGAAGACAGACGCTTCTCTTAGAAACTGGACCTTTACCTTGAAAATGTAAGGGAACCCTGAGAGCAATATATAAACATAAGGAAAACAATATAGGCAGATTATCACCTAATATGCCCTCTTATAAAGAAATTGAAATATACATAAAACAAGCACTGACTAATTAAAGAAATGCGAAACACTAAGGGCCTGATTTTAATTTGCATAATTTTTCCCCTAACAGTGCCTAATTAAGACATCAGTTTAAAAAAAAATCCAATGGAACTCTAAGATTTTCCACACTGAATTAACGTTAAGGACTTTTAATGGATGTCTTAATTAGACTTTGTTATTCATGGAAATTCTACACAAATTAAAATCAGACCTTGTGTGCACTGTTCCCAGCTGAGTCTAGCAAAATGCTCTTTGGAACTGAGACTTTTGAATCCATGCTCTGACAGCAAATTTCATTTCTAAACTGGTCTACTAAGAACCTATTCTCTCACTTAGTTGTCATTAGTAACATCGTCATTACATCATTTGTGCATCTTCTTCTGAAATACAAATAATAAGCTTAACTTTAAAATTCTGTCTTTAGTGTATTAGTCGGTGGAGCTAAAGATAAAGGTAAAATGTAAGTCAAAGGGTGCTGGATACAACTGTTATTCAAAGTAAAATAATCAAAAAGGACCACCTTCTCTTAGTCAAAATAAATATTTAGTGAAGATCATTTTGCTTCATTTTAACAAATTAAAACCAAAAGTTTTTTTCTGACCTTTCTTTGTTAATTAGGTACAAAATCTGTGTAGTATTTACTCTAGTTTTAGCAACTTGAGCGAGGTAACAATAGACTGTTGTGAACCACACCCCCAGCATTAAAAGTATAATAAGAAGTGGACAGGAGTCCTGGGGGCAAAGCAGCAAACCCAAAAGATCACACTTTGACTGCAGAGTGTGGATATTATAATTATTGGTAGACCCGGCATTGACATAAGACTGTCTGCTTGATTGTGGAAAAACCTTTCATACCAAATCCCTATGAAGTGACCTTTCCATGGAATAAACCATATGTCTAGGGAGTGAGACATACGCATGAATCACTAGGGTTATACAGTGAATCCATAAAGCCACTGCACAGTGTTTTTTATAAAGACGCTCTTAGTAATGTCACTCATTACTAAATTTAAGTCATGTCTCTGCAAAGAATATTCAAGCAGTTATCAAACACTGAAAATGTTTACATTACCAAAGCATATTTTAATACCTAATAACTGGCCTATAAATACAACTGTAAGTTCTGTTGTGTGTGTTTATTTTAGCACATACCTTGCTCCTGCCCAAAATAAGCATTTCGTCCCCGTGTCAAACCAGGTATTACAGAGGTGTGAATTCCAGCTCAGAGCTTTATTGGCAATGGACATTCTGCATAAACTTTCCCTTCAGTCAATGAAAATCCAAAAACAGTAAACCAAAAAACATTTTCACAAATGTACTCCTTTAGGACAACATAATTCCTACCTGTCATCCAGCCACCTTTAAATAAAAACTTACTGAATCACCAAGAAACCTCCTGAGAACAGATCGCGAGGCTTGACATCCTGCCAGACATATTGTCTGACTAACCTGCATGTCTTACAGTTACACCTGTCCCACTGCCCTTAAACATGAATCTTGTATTCTCTATTTTTACCTGGCTGGTTTGCGGACTGGATGGGTCATAAGAAGGTACGTAGTTCTTCAGAGTATCCTGAGGATTCAGGTGGGGAGGATATCTGATTGTTGGATGAGAAAAGTAGCTCGATGGGGCTGGAGGAAGGATAGCTTGTGTAGGAAACGGCAACGGTGAGGGCGGAGGTGGAGTTCGAGTTGAGATGACTGCGGAACACAGAAAAGGAAAGATGGACTCGTCAGCTGATTTTCTCAGTGCTTCCTTCCAACCCTAAAAGAGTACTGTAAAACTACGAAACCGTTAGCTATTTGCTTTTTTTCCCATGACTTAACCAAGCTCTCCAAATAAATTATTTTCTCACTGTTGTCTTTCAGTGCCATCCAGCTAAAAACAGAGACAGAATCCCACTCTTGGGAGGGAATGCTCTTGCTTTCTAAACCCAAGACTGACTGAAAAACAGAAATGTACCTTTTATAGGTCATGTCAGTACTGTCTAAAACTTTAACACATTCTTTGATTAGAAGGTCTCTGTCTTCTTAACTTCAGACCAAGTCACAGCACTAATTACAGGGCAGGAAACCCACACATTTTCTACTAAAATTTAAAATAGAAGTATAATCTAATTTCAAATAAATCATTTCCCTATACACCCTAACTAGCAGTTCTTCATAAGAGAAGTCAACAATTAATATAAAAAAAAAAACTCAGAGTATGAATTACCTGGTCATTGAAAAATATTTCTGAACATTAAAACACAGGACCTGTGGAACTCTTATACTAATGAAGATGCTCCTTTCAAAACTATCCATTCTACAACTATTTTTTTCTACTCTAACTTTAACTATACATAGCTTCAAAGATACTAAGGTGAGATTACGAATAAAACGCACAGAAACACAAAAAGTAGGTATATTATTATTGATGAGTCATACTTTCATAAAAAATTTTTGAGGGAATAACTATGTAAAACACATGCAATGTGGATAATATTTAATTTTAATGTAGTTTTTCGGTATTAGTATGATCATAATTACTTGTTTAGTTTTAGAAACATAATTTTTAAGTTTGAAAGATGGGGAACAAGGACACTTATATGATTATTATCTCTAGAAGGTTGAGGGCAATAATAAGTACCAATGAAGAGAACCAATTAAATATATGTAAGCATAAAAATTAAATGTCAGTTTCTATTTAATATTTCAATCCAAATCAAAGGAAATTACAATGATGTCTAATGTTTTATGAAATAACTTATCAAACAATATGAAAAAAATAATTTTGCTCATGACCTATAAATGAAAATCATCTGGGATGACTATTGCCAACATCACAATTACGTGGAAAAAAAACCAGACATTTTTAAAGGTACATTAATTATCCTGACCAATGAAAATTTTTAGGATACACAAAAAAATGACATATGTGTATAACAGAAGAATCAAAAATACAATTTTCCAATCAAAACTGTGTTTCCTAGATGTCCAGGTTGCTGTTTCTTAGAATTCTCTGGATTGCCATTATAATGCAGATACCTGGGCCTAACCAAGGACAGGCTGGATAAGGACCAGCAGGAATGATGTGCCAGATGTGCGTTTTAAATCAGTATCCCATGCAGTTTTTCCATACACTGAAGTCTGTGCATCCTCTATCAGATGCATTTCAAAGAACAACTGCACACTTCTTAAAACAACATTCCTTATTGTGAAGCATTATTCAAGTATAGTCACTTGAAAATATAATTTAAGCAAATAGAAACAATTAAGCAAAATTTGGTATCTTTTTATTTAGTGTCTACATGCTCTTCGTCTCAGGTCAATTTAACTATGGTCTTTGCTTGCATCTGTGTACAAATCTCTGGGAAAAGATATATTTTTTTCTCTGTTGGGTTCTCTGGGTTTTGGGACCAATTTGTCCTTTATACTTCTGGATGAAATCTCTTTTCAATTGAATTGGTACCAATCAACTGCTCATATCTCTGGGAAACCTGATACTGTGTTTTACATGAGATATAGCCAGTCTGATACAAATGGATAGAATTATGTATTTCAAATGGCAAGTAAAAATGTCTATTTTACCAATAAAAGTAATTCTAGTCCTTTAGAAAGGAAAAGAAAGCAAGAAAAAAAAAACAACAAGATAAAACGTTTTCCTTATTTTCAAAGAATACATACATAGATATGTATGTATTCCTTGCCTATGTTATTGTACAGGCTTCCTAATTGTCTTCCTTCCAATACATTTTTTATAGTTGTATTTTACATTAAAGACTTTTTAAAAACTCAGGATAATGGTGTAACTTTGCTGCTAAAATCTTTTAATGTAAATCTTTAAGTGTAAACCTTTTAATGGTTTCCGACTATTTTCAGGATCACATATGGCTCTCGTGTGCCCTAGAACCCAGGCCTGGGTTGCTTCTTTGCCCACATCATGAAATCTGTGGATCTTTGGATATACGGCAGTGCTTGATGCGATGAACTCATGAGCACTGATACATGCTGTTGCCTCAGCCTGAAACGCTCTTGCTCCTGGTTTGCTGTTCCTTCTGGTGAACTCACCCTTCAAACTTAGCTCAGAACACTTTTGCTCCAGACACATAATCCTCCTCCAAGTGTCCAGTCCTGTTCAATTTAGAATGCTAGCCAGTTACGTGAATCTCTGACTCCCTACTGCATCAACAGCTCTTTATGGACAGAAACTCTCTGTCTTAACTAAAGCAATTACCACAGGCACTCATGTATTAGATACTTAACAAATGCTTGATGAAAGAGCAAGGTGAAATACTTATTCTAGGTCTCTCATATTTTGTTATATAAAATTAAAATCTTTTTTTCAAACATTAGAAAAATAAACTTTTAATTAGGTGTCATAATACATTGATGATATGACTTCTAAGTTAATTTTGGTCAAATACTCAACATTGCAAATCTATGAAATAGTTACTGATTTTTTTCACTTATTTCAGTAATACAAACAATAAATGTAAAAATTCTTAGTCCATACTACTTTGCATATTCCTCTCTCAATTTCATAATATCCTTAATTTTAACAATAAAGATCATATTTTTTTTCAAATACAGCAAAAGTATCAACATACACAAATTAAACCTAAGGATTTTATTTTATCAGGTGTTGCATCCTATGAGTACAGATTTAGAAACTAGAGTAAATGAATTCAAAGGATAATGAATAGCCTAATTATAAATTAAAAAGAGTGTCATTACAAAAAAGTTTACATATAAAATTTTCAGTCTATTCCTCTCTATGACTTAGAATAATAGGTAGAAAGGAGATTGTATTGATTCGTAATTGAATACCATTTCTTAACTCTTGAAAGACTTATTGTTAATTGTTGGCTAAAGTGTGAAATACTGGATACTTTTTCTCCTTTAAATTAAGATATTAGATACAAATCAAGTGCACTTGCCCAAAAGATTTGTGCATATTAAATAGTTGTCATACAAAAGTATCTATTTCTGATTAATTTCAGTCCCAAATAAGTAAATACTGATTTTTGTATAGAAAATACCATCAAAAGAAACAGCGTCTACATATGTTAAGGCCTTTGGAAAAACTCTAAACTAAGCAACTGGAAAATTCATCTTTCTCTTAGAATATAGAATTAGGACCAATCCTTAAATTAGTTATGATAACTATGTACTCCTTTTATTTTTCGAGTATAATCTTTTTGGTAAGATTACTCAACAAATTCTTTTGATTATAATCTTTCCAATAAAGGGAATTTAAAAATACATATACAAATATTATTAAATCACACAACTTTGTGAACATTTTCTCATAGATTGGTAAGAGAACATATTTTATCAGAGTGTGACCCTCCACCTTGGAGTTGATAGAAAATGTCACCCATGCTAGAATTATGGACTTCTGCTCCATCTTTAGGAGCCTGAGCCCTGCCAACAAGGGGGCGACTTCTGTATGCTTGAGGCTTCTCACCACTGTGTGCGACTCCAGGGATCCCGGGGTGGTGGTGCTGGGGAAAAGTGCTCAGTCTTGGGGAGGAGTCCTGCGGCGACGTGGAGCTGAACAGTGGCTTTTCGGGTTTCTTCATGGTAGTTGGGGAAGACATATCTGCAAAGAAGGAGGAAAAACTTCAAGAGGGATGACCTTCTTCAGTGCCAAGGGTTATGTCTGCATAATAACAGATCTCATTGTGCAGCATTCTAATGTTTTTATGTTTTGGCTCTTTTACAAACTCTATGCTGAGGGTCAAAGAACCAGCTATGTTAGAGCTTTAAAATATCTGTCAGAAATATCCTCCACTGAAACGAACCAAAGTCTTCATTAAAATCATCATCAGAATTATTCCTATTACTTAAGGAATTTTGAAGTTCCGAAAATCCAAGTACCATGTTTCATTTAGCTGCTTGGTTCACACAGAGGTTCTCTATCTCATCACTTCATTCTCTGATTTATATGATTCTGGGGTTGTCTTTTGACCTGCTGACTACACTGTGAAAACAAATAAGAGGATAACCCGGTGGATATGTGAAAAACAACCTTTGAGTATGCTGGCAAATGTATCATGAATTTAACCTCTTTTACAGAAAACTCATTCACTTGCTTAGCAAAAAAAAAAAAAATTCCTTAATGTGTTCATTCTACAAATATTTATTGGGTTATTAGCCAGATAAAGTGAAGTTGTTAAGAAAAATAAGAAGTAATTGCTGCCCTTGGGATGCTCGTTGGCATTGAAGAAGAAAATCAAACCAAGAAAATAGTTGTCAACAGCTGAGAAGGATTGTGTTGAAAGCACTTGCCTCTCCTTCCCGACTCTGCCTGCAGGGCAGTGATCATCGATCATCGCAGCCTCCCCAGATTAGGGAAGGTGTCCCACGGTGGTACCATTTTTGAAATGTGGATGGGGGATAACATTACCAGGGGAGAGGCATTCAGAAAAGCGGGGCGGGGGCGGGGGTGGGGGTGGGGGAATGCAAGTAGATCAACAAGTTTATGGAATGGTGCAGTCTAGAGTTAAAGAAAAAGAGCAAGCAGCTGGCAAGACCTGCATAATAAAGGACCATGGACTTTGTGTACAAATGTCTGAATGCCTACCCTGATGAAGGAAATGTCACAAATGGGCAAAATATGATAATAATTACAGGTCAGAGCAATCTCTCTAGAAACTACATTGAGGATGGATGATCTACAATGGATCCAGAAATCATGGATCTGTATGGATCTGTAAGAAGCTGTATTATTAATATATCCATTCCGTAAATATTTAAAGTGTACTTTATACCAGATACAGAAGCAGTTTCTGGGGAGAAAACAGTGAAATGGATTCACTTTCTCCTTCTATAAAGCTTAGAAGGAAGCAAGGCAATAAGAAGTAAAAAGGAATTACAGAAGAGTGCAATATATGCCATGAGAGGAAAAGTATTCAGGGTTTTCTGCATTCATTCATTCATTCATTCTCTAAATATTTAATACTGCCAAAAGATAGACCACGAGAAATTGAAATAAGAGTGAGGACATAGCAAGTGCAATGCATAATTACATAAAATAAAGTCAGTTAAATTATAACTGATGTGGAAGGTCATCATTTTAGGTAACTAAGAAATTGTACCACGCTGTGAGTTGAACAGGGAATTAAGCAAGAAATTCTGATTGGCAGAGCAATGACCTAAGGTTTAACCTCTTGAGTAATGCTGCTTTTTATGGAAGTTTATAAATTTGTAGTAAAATGTTCTAGCAATGATAAGAGCTATAACATCTGCATTTTATTATCAAAAAATATAAACATTTACACAAGTGGACAGAGTAATAATGGGTCCTGGTGTACCCATCATCCAACTTTACCAAAGATCAGTTCAGAGTCAATCTTATTTCATCTTTACTCCTATCTACATTCCCACCCCTGTACTACTTCGAAGAAAATCCCAGATATCATATACCTTCACCTCTAAGTATTTCGTTGTGTATCTTTAAAAAATCATTATCATATTAAAAGAAATAAAACACCAAATCTTTATCATATATATTTAAATACATGCAATTTGCATTTTTACCTAGAAATGTTATTTGAAGTGAGAAAAATATCTTATAGTGCTATTAATGTGAGAAATCATTTATCACGTTTTTACCATTTGAAAATGTCCTAAATTCTGCTAAAGCTATGCAATAGAATTAAATATGGCTACTCACCATGCTGGCATTTACCAAATGCATATGCTACTGAACACACTAGATAGCACAGTCAATAAGAAATGACAGGTGTACAAGTAGCCGTAAGCTACAATTTGTGACTAACTGGCTGTCACTAACCTACAGGGACTTTGATGAGTCAGAGATCTCTTTCTATCTTTCTTAAAATGAGAAAATCAAGACGTTGTGCATGAAACTATACAATGCAGCTATTTCCGAGAAAAAAAGAAAAATTTAAAACCAACGTTTAAAAATATACAAAAGAAGCTCATTTCAAAAACAAAAAAAAAGAAGCTTATTTCAGCTAAGTTATAATCCAGAGGCCAAAAAATTATAATTTCCCTTAAGAGCTATGTGGTATAAAAGGCCATAATACAAACATTGAGTGTTTTCGCCTACTGGAAGTTAAACCATACATGTATAGATTGTTAAAGGTAGAAAGAACCTCTAGTTCACACCTAATAGAATAGATGAATGCAGTTATTTTCCATCCCAACTTTTACTTTAAAATTAATTATTAGAAAGAGAAACTTCCTGTTGACACTCTTCAGCTTACCTGTGCTTCAATATAAATTTCAAATAAAATGAACCTGTATAGATCAATTTCTAAAAACTCTTTTGTATAAATAATAAGGTATAATATACACGATTTTAAAACAATTAAACAGGGGCTGGGGATTTAGCTCGGTGGTTAGAGTACTTGTCTTGCAAGCTCAACGCCCTGAGTTCGATCCCCAGCACCAAAATAAAATAAAATAAAATAAAATTTAAAAAAAAACAAACGCACACAGAGCTTGGGAGGCAGGACAGTGTCATTCTGGTTATGTCATTTCTGAAGGAAATCAAGGCAACTGCAACTACTGAAACTGCATCAGAAGCTCATTAAACTCAGCAAAATTCACATGAATCACTTTTTGTAAAGGCCACATAAATCAAAAATGTTTTACAGAAGTTAAAAAATACAGGGAATTATATATTTTAAAAATTTTCTTAGCCAAAATGATATGCAATATTTGCCTTCATTGAACAATCAATTATTATAGGTCCATTTCTCTTTTCTGGTCCTCTTTTAGGCATGTACCTAATAATCATGGTCTCTTCATGTTCAGAACACATAGCATTATAGAGGCCAACACATCAGAAGCAGAATAATTTAATTCACTGTTCAAGATGAAAAAACAATCACAAACTGTCTCCTCTTAAATAAGAAAAAAGTAATTTAGAACAGTAAAAATAAGACAGGAAAGTCCACTTGCCAAACCAAAAGGATCTGCTTTAGAACCAGGTAAACACTGGTAGTCTAAGAGTGTAGGCTCTGTTGGCTTTGTTTTCCCACTATATGAATTCTAGAACAATTAATCAATAAGGAAATACTGCTACAGCAGATAAAAAGCACTATGCTAAGTACTTGGGGAGACACAAAAGTGAATCCCTTGTTAAGGAAAACAAAAAAAATTCTCTCCACTGAAGGAATAAAAGGTCAATTCCATGGGAGAAGTAAGGGTAAAGTTTCTAGCCATTATAGTTTAACCAAAAACTAGACTAGTATTGTTTTGATTTTAATTTTATTTTGAAGGTCTGCAGTCTAATAGACCATCAACCTAGAAGTGATACCATTTCTATTTTTAATGCACTCATATGCTACAGAGAAAAAGTTTGAAAAATGAATATATAGCAGAGATTTTTTTTTTTTTTGGTGCTGGGGATTGAACTCTGGCCCTTGCGCTTGCTAGGCAATAGGAGAGATAGTTTTAAGTGACCTTTCTGCAAAGAAAAACAAATGGCATGATTTTCACAATCTACTGTCCCTCAAACAGGAAGAATAATAGATAAAATGATTAAATTGAAAATAAGCTGAATCATAATAGAGCTGAATAATACATAAACATACAATAAGTTGAATAATAATACATGCAGAATAAGGCATAAATTGAATAATACATAAGATAAGGAAGTTGAAGAGGGACACGACATGGTAAAAGAATTAGGTGATTCTTTATTTATTATTTCTGTTGGTGGAAATAAGGCAGGAGTTGCTATTGGCTGAATAGAAAAAAAATTAAAGGCCAATGAGAGCTGAAACTAGCAAATAAATTTAAACTTTATTTAGAAAGGAACAATTTATAAATTAAGTGACTTCAGAATAAAAACCTTTCCAAAAATCTGATTTTTTTTTCTTTTCTGGTATCTTCCACCAAGCCCTTTTACTTATACCTGATCGAATAATTTCCTTGCTAGTCTCATTCTCCAGGCCTTATTCATCATTGCCAGTGATAAAAATGGTAGTTGGAATCATATCCTTCAAACAGTCTCTTTCTCATACTAAGCTTTTATATACCTTCCTTATCAATCATTTTATTTTAATTTTAGCTAAGCTATTTGCTTATGGTCTCCTTGAGGGCAGGAGGAATATGCTTCTGTCATTACTTGCCTGCAATGCTCCTTTAGGTTACAAAATTATGTCTTTATATTCTCATTTTCTACCAACAGAGCAATATTTCATCTATTGAAGGAATTTATTTTTCCCTTAGGTAATCTGTCCCGGGAAACTCTGAACCTCTTTAATGATCTTGCGTTTGTACCTCATATCATCTCATGGCTTTTTCATTATGATCACTTTCTACTTTTTCCATTGTATATACTTTTTAAAAAAGCTAACTTATGGCATATCTCCAACAGAAAATGATTTTATCAAAGACACAGAAAAATGTGGAGGCTGGGAGAGTATGTTACTTGGTAGAAGAAGAGTATGTTACTTGGTAGAAGTATGTTATTTGGTAGGTAAAAATTTTGTACAAATTTTTTGTAATTTTGGTAAAAATCTAGGATTGAAAGAAAACTTGAAGAGGTAAAGCAGTTACCATGTCTAGGTAGCTTATTTTGGTATCTCCTGCATATGAAAGAGGTTGTATGGAGAAATGATAGCTAGTTATGTAAGACAAGAAAAATAAACATAAGCCATTACATCTTAAAAATCAATGTTCCATAAATAGAAATCTCCAGATGAGAACTTAATATAAAGCAAAGAGAGAAATCAAAACTAATCACCAAGTGAGTGCTCCATAAGTGTAAGGAACTATAGCTACATGTAAAAGATGCTAAACAAGATCACTAGGTCCCTGACATGGTGAGGCTTACATTCAGCACGGAGAGTGAGCAGTAAACACAAAAATTCATTAAACGATCGCAATTACAATCTAAATACAGTATTAGATTATAGAAAGGATTCTTCTTATGGCAGAAAATCGGACAGGCTATTTTTTAAAAGGAAAGATTCACATTGATGGTGCTGTTCTTCAGTGCCTATACCTGTGTTTAGATCTACAACTGAAAAATTAGCTATGGCTTTAAAAATTAATTGTGTAGTGAAATACATAATCAAAGATCACCAAGCAAGAGAAAGTTCAAGTAAGCAACTGATAAAAGTTAGTTCGTCCAGATTTAAGCCGATTTTTAAATAAGTATTTTGCAAAATTAATCAATCATATAATTTTACTAGCTATACTATAATTTATATATATATATAAAATCTCCTAAGCCCTCATGTGTCATTCATTACACAGCATCACTTCAAAGGGATAAAGGCTTAAGCAAATAAAGAGTTAGATCAACTCATCTCCCAACAAGGCAATTTCATCCACAAAAGATGAGAGAGCTGAAGTGAAACACAGCGTATGTACCCGGCTCATCGGCAGCTTGCACAAATGGCGCTCCAGATGTATATCTGTTCAAGTCAGCCCAAGGCAACAATTTTGATCAATTCTAATGTGATAAAATGCTGCAGGGAAAGTGTGCAGAAACGTGTTTACGTCAGCCCTTAATTAAACTGTTGTTCACTTCCAAAGAACCTTCGGAAACACTAATGAGACATGAGTTTTGGCAATTTCTTCATCAAAGCAAAGACCCCTTCCTCAGTCTGTAGCAGCCTGTCATCCAAGTCGCTCCCGGGATAAATGTCACATGGCACTCCAATCAGTTAGCCACCTGTTAGTAGAACTTCATTGAAGTCAACTAGTGATCTAGGGCAAGCTGAAACAGCCACCTTAACACCTGCCTGTCTGGGACACCTGCTCCTTTTTCACATATAGTAGAGCAATATGTTAGCTTTTCCAATATGCTTGAGTAGATTAAGGTTACAAATCAGATTGCTATAGCCTATGTCAAAAACATACCATTTTCTTTTTAAAAATTCCTATTCTCCTCCATAACTGTTTCAAACTAGTTATGTAAGAGTACATAGGAATTCTTGAATTCCTGGAAGCTATTACTTTTAGCATACCATAACACTAAATTGAAATATATTAATAACAGTGTAAGTCCTATCATTTAGAAAAACCTATTTCTATCTGGTGAAAAAGTAAATCGCCTTAAAATGTTTTTAAAGTCCAATTCTTTTACATTTTCCTAGGTTGTTTTTCTTGTTTACATGTCGTATTTGTAAACGATTTTAAACGAATGTCATAGTACAAGCCAACATTTGTGGGGAGTTCTTATCACTATTCAATGTTAAGGTATGTTTTATTGCTGCCTAGCTAAGGACTTAAAAAACCATAATCATTGTTAAGAATATCTTCTTTGTTTTTTACATTTACAAACTGCTGAATATTTCACAGGATTCTCCCTCCACCACTCCCCATTTTGCTCTGGAAGAAAAATCAAAGTGCAATGAAAAGAGCTGGAAAATTTCCATTAACTTTGACCACCTGGTATGACATAGCGTAATGCAGATCAGAGAAGGAAAGCATGGATGTGGGAGCCGACAAGATTATATTGTATTGACAAGTCTTACTAAGTTGTTAACCCTCCTAGTTTTCCAGTTTTATTTATAGTTTGAACTTTTATAGGTTTCTATAGAGTTTTATAGGTTTACAAAAACTCTGGACATTGAAAATCTCTTCAGAGACCAAAATCATTGTTGGATAGAGGCAAAGGTGGTCAACACAACCAATACTCCATGGAAACTGTCAAGCAACACGCAGCACTAAAAATGAAAAATGAGCTTTAGCTAAACTGGAGCACTTCTGCTTTCCATTAAAATGCTGAGTGGAAACTGGAAGACAATATAAAAAAGATGAACTATCTGCATAAAATAATAATGTTACTTAAAATAAATGAACTAATAAATGAGAAGCTACCAGATCAAATGTGTGGGATAAGTTCTGGAGCTGCAATCTGGTATTTTTACTTCAGGCCACAAATCAAGAGTGAGTCTAGAGACAAGGAAAGCGCTCCGGCTCTGTGCCCAGAGGACAAGGAGAAAGCAGAGATGGTCGGTCAGCTCTGTGCTGGAAGCTTTTCTTCCTCTGCATTTGTCTTGAGGTAGATAATGTTGAGGGCCAAGACCAGTTACAGTTTGTTTACAATGGCATGAATGTTACAAAAAAGTCACAATTATTCAGGCTGGATCAAGGCAGAGTCTTGCCTACCTGTTACTTCGGAACCCAGCCCGAAGCTTTGATATGTTTATTTCTATTAGTTTCTCTGTGCAGATTGAGAGCCCATCCTTATTCTAACAAATTTTACCTACAATAAAGGATTGATGCTGGGAAGTGTGCCCTGGAGGAGGAAGACAGGAGAAGGAGAGATCAAGCAGGCTGAGGCTTCACTTGAAAGCTCTGCACATTCCCCCAGGTCCTATTTCAATTTCTCCATTTCCTTCACAATAATAGAGCTAGCCAGGTGCCTAGGGAGAAGAGATGTGGTGTGATCCCAGCTGAAACATAAATGACAAAAAGAGGTGCGTGGATATAGAGTCACAAGACCATAGAAACTGTTCTATAAATATACTTCGGGACACGCTTCGAAATTGCTTACAAAGCCGTGTGCTATGTTTAAATTACTATTCACTTGACGGTGATGTTAAGCCATTCATGCAGGGCTATTTTGGATGTAAATCAATAAGATCATTCTAGATTCTATACCACTATTTACCAAAAGCCTTAGAAAGGGACATATGATTTAACAAGTAATTCTACAGTAGGAACATATTTAAGCCTTTAAAAAATTTTTATTGAGCTTCTACTTGGTGACTTGGTGACTTGGTGGCAAGCAATATGCTAGGGATGGGGCACAGGGAAAAGAGCTAGACAGAACTGAACTCATCAGTTTAGACACAAAGGCTTATGTGCAATAGTGTTTACTGTATCTTTACTCATATAGTAAGTCCCTGACTTATGAACAGTCGAGCTGTGAACTTTCACAGGTGTACTTTATAAGACTCATTTGGTCAGATTATGAATGAATCCAATTTACAAACCCTCTCCCAGAAAGGAACTCATTCATAAGACAATTTACTGTAATGTACAACCTGAGAAACTACCTAAGAATCCATGAGTAAAGCAGACATTTAAAACTACATGGTATAGCCAAAGATGGTGTATTGTGCAGTTACTATAAAATATTAATTGAAAGGTTAGGTAAAATGTCATTATATTGTAAACAAAGACAAAAAGGAAAATAATTTACAAAACAGCATATATCATATAAGCTCAATTTAATGTCAAAATATAAGAATTAGAATATGTAGGAAACATAGAGAAAAAAATCCATAGAAAAACAGACTAACATAGTTAAATATTAATAGAAGTTATCTCTATGTGATGGGATTATAAGTAATTGTTTTTCTTATTTCCATTTGACAGTCTGTTTTTCCGAATTTCCCACAAATAACAATTATCATAAAAATTCTAAAATACATACTTTGGGGGAAAATGTTGCTTGTAGCTCCACAGAATATTATAAATAATTCTCGACATCAGGTTAATAATACTGGGTCTAATTACATCTCCAACACTACACTGTACAAAGGGAATATCGTGTGTTGCAAAGATGTAAAATGAAGGGTTTAAATGTGACAAGTGCAATTTAGTTAGTTAAAGACGAAACAATATCTTTTGAAAATACAATACAGAAAAGAGACTATCTGAATATCTGTTTCTAAGGGTTCTTCTGGATGTAAAATTTTACAATTGCATGGCAAATGTGAATAAGTCCTTCCCACACACTCCAAGTTAACAAAAAGCTCTGAATGTTATGACAAGACATATGGACTTAATCCCACTACAGGAGTCTGATGATGCCGCCAGATGATTCAAAGAATAATTAGCTGCCATGTAAAGAGAGTATCTTCTCATACACACACACACACACACACACACACACACACACTCTAAAACAAGTCCAGGAAAAATGGTAAGCTATGTTAAAAAGATATAAAATGTCTTCTTCAATTAAGTACTCAATCTTTTAAAAAATGAAATCAGTTCTTTTTCAAAAACAAAGATATGGTAGTCTTTGCACTAAACAAATGAATTCTTTAATCACTGAATTATTTAATCTTAACTACACTTGAAAGTATATTACTGTATTCTTCAGAAATACTTTGGGATGGTTGAAGTCTCCTGCAGTATATTTTAATCCAAGCACAGCAGAATAACGTGTTACTACAAGCTTCTGTTTTATCACATTTCTATAAAATAAGGTCTCCAGGCTACACCTACACTCAACACAAAGTTAAAGCTCAAACCCCTTTGAAGCTCACAAACACTTTCCAGAGACAGTTAAAAAATGATTGAATAATGAAGAACAGCTCTAAAAGAATGAATACTGAATAACCTGCTTTTAAAAACACTTCAGAATGCTTTTGTCCATTAGCAATTTCATTTTAACAGACACAAGATAGTGTTTTGAGTAATGTAAACATAATTTGAAAGGAGGGAAAAAACACCAAATGATTATGCAGGACTTGGGAGTATATTTTAGTCATTAAACGTCAGCATAGGTAAGTAGCTGCTGTCCACCATTCCCCTGGGGAAAACCTCTCCGTTATGGAGGCGTATTAGTGTTAAGCGTCTGAAAGCCGTGGACTATAAAATAAAATCAATACCGTAACCTCAGCTGTAAAAGTCAGAAAGATCCTGGAAGAGTTCTAATTTAACAAGATTACAGATGAGTTTTTAAAGGAGAATGTTTGGGAAAAAGCCCTGCATTTAGAAACATTCACGCTACAAGACATCGCGGGGATCCTGTCGTTAGTGTTGCTCTTGTTATCCACACTGGTAACAGGGTTGACTTAACTGATATGTTATTTTAGTGGACTTACAGGAAAGTCCTAGAAATTATCTGGAATTTATTTCAAATAAAATCATTAAAGTGAGCCAATGAACTAATTGCTTAAGAAAAATTATGATTTGATGTGGTTTAGCAATGTGGAAAAAAATCCTGAAAACTTTAAGGTCATCAGTTCAGTGGCTCAATGCAAATATGATTACTCTGCAAAGTATCTGTTTCTCTTAATGGAAAAGTAGTCAAAACTGATATAAATTGTGGTGTTTAAATTCACCCTAAACCTGTATTTTTCCTCCAACAAAAGTAAGTGAAGAAAAAAAAGAACATTCTATTAATGAAATTACTATGATGGCATATTTATTATCCTAATGGTTTTAGAAATCACGTGAAATTGATCAGTAACAAAACCGCTATTTAGTAATGGACCAATTACATTTGGGAGATAATGTCAATGAAACAGAATATTGTCACAGGATAATGGTCTCCTATTGCTATGTCCTGAGTCATTTAGAGAAAATAAATGTTGCCGTCTGGCTGAGTTATTTGTTTTCAAAGTAGGAGACACTGATCCCATAACAAGGTTCTGTTATAATAACTCAATCTCTATCAATCATTTATTGCACACCAGAATGGTACAGGACAGGACATGTATTTGTGAGAATTATTCATTCCTCAGGTATAAGACAAAACATATGGTGCCTCCAAGCATATAAACAGCCTGATTATTGTGTTATTGAATGAGATTATTTAAAATAAACATTTAAATGTAATTTAAGAAATACAAAAATTTCTGGATTTTCAAAAAACCCATATTCAGGACATTTTAAAGAATCAAGGACAGGTTGAGTATCTCTTATTTTGAGTATCTCTGATCCCAAATGCTTGGAACCAGAAGTGTTTCAGATTTTGGTATAATACTTGCAAATATATAATAAGATATATTTAGGAGAGGAGCTAGGTCTAAATATGAAATTCATTTGTTTTGCATCTACCCTCTACATACAGCCCAAAGGTAGTTTTATGCAGTGTTTTAGTATGTATGCATTTAGACTTCAACCAAAAACATGAGGTCAGGTGTGGAATTTTCCACTGTGGCATCATATTGGTTCTCAAAAAGTTTCAGATTTTCAAAATAGGGATTGCTAAAAATTGTCAGATTCTCTGATTCCATTTGATTTAAAAATCTAAATGTTGGAACACAGAGAAAACTTAGTATCTAACTTTTGTTATTTTACAAATGGGAAAACTCTACCCATTACCAGTGTGGATAATGATCAGTTTAATAAGCTGTAAAGTGGGGTTTTTAACGGAGTTTCAATGTAAAAACACATGTTAGCTTAGCACCTGATGGTAAATACTCAATAATCGGTAGCCCCAAAATGCAGAAGTATCTTATCTTTCTCATTTATATGTACTTGCTGAGCATAATTTTTAAATTTATGTGGTTTCTTCAACAAATAAAGTATATAGAAAGGAGGAGGGTAGCCAGTATAAAATATAGAGAACTGAGAGTATAAATCATATATATTGACCATATTTGAATCATGTCTTGAACAAAACAACCTTTAAGATATTCTGGGGAATAGAAACTTAGATTTTATATTAGGTAACATTAAGGAATTGTTATATTAGTTAAATTCAAAACGGTGCACTAGTGCTCGCTTTGGCAGCACATATACAAAACGGTGCACTATGTGTAAAAATTAGTCTGTTAGAAACTCTTGAAAATGTTTATGAGCAAATGGTATGATTTACTTTAAAACACTTCTTTAAAACTGGGGACAGTAAACCCAACAAAATATTGTTAACAATTAAAGCTGGGAGATGGTACATGGTGCACTCTACAATTTTCTCACTTACCAATATTTTTCACAGCAAAAAACCTTTTAAAAACTGTGCTTCACCATTGATTTCAAACTGGCTCTTCACCATATTTATTCATCAAAAGTATTCATATTTTCAATTTCTTTTAATTCTCAAGAATGTTTTAAATTCTGGCGCTAATATTAAGAGGTAGATTTAAATATATATAAATTATATTACCTCACAACTCTGTTTTGACAATTCTTGTAGGTGCCTGAAAACAAATAAATTCACTTCAACTGTTCCATTCTAATTCTACAAGGTCTAACAGAATCTACCATGAAGCTCTCTAAGAAAACTGTCTATTTGCCAAGACTTGGGAAGTGGTGGTAAAATTTTCCTAGTCTACTTTTCTCTACATAAATAAGTTTACATACTAGTTCTCTAGGGAGGCTGTGGGATAACAGAAAAAGGAAAAAGGAAAACATTCGCTTTCATAAAGAAACCCTAGGTTTTCCCAGTAATTATCCACACCCTCCAGACAACACAGCCTCTGGAACCTCAGACTTCCTAGCTGTAAAGTAAGAAGCTTGAACTATGTCTTACTAAGAGTTCCAGTTATCTGTGATCTATGCCTCAAAAACAATCTCTTATTACATCTGATATTGAGAGTCTAACAGCTCATAATACACTAGTTTTTGAAACTACTCCAGAGAGGCTTAAATATGAAGTCAATACATAAAAGGATTTGAAATAAAACCTTTTTTTATGCCTAGGAACTTCACACAGTACTTGATGACACTGCCTCTCATGGGTTTACCACATTCTTATTTTAATCTGTGTTCCATCAATCTGGAGACCCAGTATTAACTAGAAAGTTGTTATTATTTCAGGCTAATTATCTATTGTGAGTTTTCTGCAAAATGCTTTATTTTCGAATCATTAAGGCTGCAGAGCACAGAAATATGAGTACAACTTTTTCATATTAATCAGTACTGGCCTTCGAATATGTACACAAGTTTGCCCCACCCAAAATGCTATTCTTTATCGGAACACACAAAACGAGAACAGATATTTGCTAATGAGCAGACAACGTGAAAGATTCTGATGAAAGCCTTGACCAACAATTTGCTATTTTCCTTTCTATTCTGAAGATGTGCGTTGATTTTTTTTCAACCTCAGCACTGTAGCAGAAGAGAATAACATACATTCTGGTGGAGGCATCCCTAGAGTTTGCTTTCCAGACTCATGCTGGCACGTGGAGATTCACTTATAGCTCCTGATGTTTCCATGAAAAGAAGCTTAACAAAGAAATGTAGAAACTGAGCCAGCCAGCCAGGTGAACAAAGTCAAAGACAAAAATCACATGATCATCTCAATAGATGCAGAAAAAGCATTTGACAAAATCCAACACCCGTTCATGATAAAAACACTACAGAAATTAGGAATAGAGGGTGTATATCTCAATCTGATAAAAGCCATATATGATAAACCAACGGCCAACATTACACTGAATGGCCAGAAACTGGAAGCTTTCACAC